>JAAKBH010000751.1:0-2500 GCA_019776075.1 Amaranthus palmeri
ATATATATATATATATATATATATATATATATATATATATATATATATATATATATATATATATATATATAAATATATATATATATATATATATATATATATATATATATATATATATATATATATATATATATATATATATATATATATATATATATATATATATATATATATATATATATATATATAACATTCAGAATGATTCAATGAATTAATCAGCCATACTACTATACTTTTACAACCATAATGCGGATCAAACTCCAAACTTCAAAGGTGAGACAATACATTAGGGAGAGCTAACCCCTAAGCAAGCCTCTACCATAGTCACACGCCTTCGATGCCTATATGGTTAAGTATGCATACCCCTGAAGTGGCTCATAATGCCCCCACATACCGCGAGTAAAATCTTTTCACCAATTGACGTCATGCTACGTCTACTTTAAAGTTACTGAGGTCATAATACCTCTACTTGTCAAGTTATTGAAATCATATCCTTTGTTTAAGCAAGAATAACATCATCTTCATACTTTATTCAATATACCATTATTATTCTTCTTTTGTAACAACAAATCGATGATGTATGTACGTACCTTAAGAAAGAAAAAGCAAATCTCAAATGTACTTATCACCTTTCCGTCATGAATCGACTTCCTACATGATTCAACTGTACATACGGGAATAAACACATATTCACACTTTCTCAAGCCACAATCAAAACACACACACACATACACACACATCTACATCAAACCACTCTACAAAAAATTCATGATCACACAACACACTTCATCACAACATAACATCAAACAAAAATCAGATTTAGCATTCTATCCAGAAAAATACGCTAACACTGTTAAATTGAATTTTGACTTCAGTGTTGCGTTCGGAAGGTGTCAAAACCCTCGGGGTACCAATTTGAATAACTTATAATGTACTCTAAGTATTTTAAACCTATTTTCAAGCTAAAAAGTCTCTGAAAACAATTTTTTTTACCATTTTTCAAACCATACGGGATTTGCCAAATTTCATCAAATAAATAAATAAATTTCAATGATATATTTCCGATTAAATCTCAATGACCAAATTTATATAATTCTTATGAACCATCTTTGAGATTAAATTCATTATAAAAGAATAATTTCTTTATACATATACATATATTTAATATATAAATTTCAATATCATCCATCACACAAACCAATCCTATTCCTCACATATATGCATATCTAAAAACAAACCTAAAACATCCTATATCAATTTAGATAGAAAAACTCATCTCAAAACCATATATGAATTTTAAATCATAAATTATAAGATAAAACATAGAATAATCATAGAATTTTAAAATAAAACTTAAGTAGATTAAGAATTATACTCACAATTATAAAGGAAAAACACCAAATGATGGAGGATAATGGAGTTAGGCGTGTGGATTAGGAGGTATTTTGAGAGAATTTTTCTTGAAAACTTTAGAAATGATAGAATAAGAAATGATTTAATGTTGTATTTGGGAATATGTATTTCATTTGAAAATTTAGAATTGGCAAACTGTTATTGTTTGGCAAATCAAAAATTTTCAAATTTGTATATGAATCAAATTCCACAATAGTTTTTAAAGTAGTTAAAATTGAGAATTTGAGAATGACTACCCAAATGTTGTCCTTCTCAAATTCTTCATTTGTGATTTCATAATTGAAATCCATAATTTGAAATGAAATATTTGTTCCTGAACACTACATAAGGGAATTAAGAAGATTAGTAATGTGAGATTGTACTTGATCTTTCATAACCCTAACGGCCTGTTTGGTTAGTGGTACGAAATGGTGGTAATGGGAATGATTTATAGTGTAAAATTTCATCAAAAGATCCACATCATTCCCATGGTAATGAAACTTTGATCACAAAAAAGTTTTTTTGTATACAAATTTCCATTACCACCTAATACCACCTCTTCCATTGGTATAATGCATTGGAATGAATTTTATGAAGAAAATGAGATGATTGGTTGGACAAGCATGACCATCAAGGTAGACAAGATATTTTTCAACTAAATTTTCACTTATTTTTCATTCCCATTACCATTATTTATGACCACCTACCAAACGGGCCGTAAGGGAGTTACAAAACTCCTCCAAGACTTTCCATAGGGCCAGCCAACACTTCAAATTCCCACCTATACTTTTTTTTAAATTAGAAAATAAATATGGGTTAAGGAAAACGTTTGGACCCAAAATAATTCTAATTGCCAAAAAGGATTGAAATCTCATGGTCAAGCCCAATAATAAATAAAAATATAATTATATAGAAATAATATTACTAGTAAATTATTAAATATATCGGGGAAAATATCGGGAAAACATCGGGTTGTCATAGACTACCCCCCTTAAAAAATATTTGATCCCAAAAACACAACTTATCATACCACGAAATAAGGTCACAGACAACCACAAAACAAGTGAAATGAAGTTAATCACTATACACACATACACAAAATAACCCA
>JAAKBH010000751.1:7500-121046 GCA_019776075.1 Amaranthus palmeri
TCAATCAAGCATACTAGTCACTAAATCACACAAGGTAAACATTTCTTTTATTCAACCTTTTTGTTTGTCCTTTCTATCTTCATTCAAATGTATTTGGAAGTTTCCTCCATCTAAATTAAATGTAACCTTTCAAATCTATAAATGAGTTCTTGAAAGACGAAACTCATCTAGTGATAAAGCGTATTATCTCTAGTTTGTCTAACAGTGTCAGTGACTATGATCCTCTACATACGCTTTTGAACTCTCTATGCGTTCACACATGAGAATATGTTGTACTTCGATATAACCCATGTTACCAATCGTTATACCAATACAGTTACACACATGTATCCCGAATAAAATCTACTTCATTGCTCACCCTTCTTTGGTATAAAATTAGACATTGAGATTTAATAGGAAGTATATCATAAATTCAAAAAAAAAAAAGGAAGTATATCATTGAAATTTATTTATTTTTTGATTAAATTTGGCAAATCCCGTAGGGTTTGAAAAATGGTATAAAAACGTGTTTTTGGAGCACTTTTTGTCTTGAAAATAGGTTAAAAATACTCATAGTACATTAATAAATTATGAAAATTAGTATGTGGGGGTTTTGACGCCTTCCGGACGCAACAATGAAGTCGAAAATTCAGTTTGACAGTGTTAGCATACTTTTCAGGACAGAATACTAAATTTGATATTTTGTTTGATGTTATGCTGTTATGAAGTGTGTTGTGTGATCATGAATTTGTTGTAGAGTGGTTTGGTGTTACATGTGTGTGTGTGTGTTGATTGTGCCTTGAGAAAGTGTGAATATATGCTTATTCCCGTATGTACGATTGAATCATGTATGAAGTCGATTCGTAATGGGAAGGTGATAAGTACATTTAAGATTTGCTTTTGCTTTCTTAAGGTACGTACATGCAGTAAACCTTTGTACGTCAATGATATATTGAATCAAGTATGAAGATGATGTTATTCTTGCTTAAACAAAGGATATGATTTCAATAACTTGACAAATAGAGGTAGTATGGTCTGATTATCTTTAAAGTAGACGTAGTATGACGTCAATTGGTGGAAAGATTTTACTCGCGATATGTGGGGGCATTATGAGCCACCGCAATGGTATGCATACTTAACTATAAGGCATGAAAGTAAGGCGTGTGACTATGGTAAAGGCTTGCTTAGGGGTTAGCTCCCCCTAATTTATTGTCTCACCTTTAAAGTTTGGAATTTGATCCAGCAGTATGGCTGGAAAAGTACAATAGTATGGTTGATAAATTCATTGAATCATTCGGTAAGTTTTAAAAATACATACATACATACATACATACATACATACATACATACATACATACATACATATATACATACATACATACATACATACATACATACATACATACATACTAGAGGTGTTCATGGGCGGGCTTGGGCGGGTAGCGGAACGGGTAGCACCTAAAAATTCTACCCGCGGGCTCAAATATTCAAAAGCCCTCTCGCATTCGCGGGCATATTTTTTTGTTGCTACCCGCCCATTTTTAAAGCGGGCGGGACCCGCGGGTAGGCGGGTATTTTTTTATAAAAATTTAAAACATAAATCATATTATAAAGTTAAGTTTTTATAAGAACAAAAAAAATATAATATATTATCTAAAATACTCTAAATATATATAAAGTCTCAAAATAGTCAAATCACATGAATATTGAATTTAAACGGTGGAGTCGGCTACTTGTTCGAACTTTGATAATCGATTGCTTGAGTGCTTTGATGGTTAAAAATATTAAAGTCTAAAAGAAGTAAACCTTAAGGCTAGTAGAAAAGTAATAAACTAAAGTTAGTGTTAAGAATTGGCTATGAGTATTGGAGAAATAAGAGTGAAAGAAAATGGAAAGAAAAACAGAGCACAATAAGAAAAGAGCAACAACCAAGATTAATGAGGTATCTGATACCTCCCCCTCAAACCAAGTAATATATCATTAATATAAACCACAATTACACTAATGATACAACCAAAATGCTTTAGAACTCACTCCTAAAGCCTAAGTTTGAAGCCCACCTTCAAACTCCCACAAATGCATACACAAGAGAGAAACTCTATATTCTAGCTTGTGTATGACTTCCCACACCCTTTCTATGATGTTTAGAGTCCCTTTTATAGACCTAAATACACCCTAGAATATTCTAGAACAACATAGTACAAAGGTGCTTGAAGCCCAAGGAAAACAAAGCAAGAAACATAAAACTCGGATAAAAGGATAGCAGGTACACTGACGCTGCCAGGACCCTTCGCTCGACCGAGCGGTTTGGCTCGAGTGGGTCGAGCGGGCCATTTTCAGTTACTGGATCAGTCGAGCCCTTGTTCTCGACCTACTGCTGCCTCCCTTCTTCTCAGCTCGACCCATTCGAGCATCTTGGACCCGTTCCCTTCTTTGATCCTTGGCTTCACCAAGCCACACCATTGCACCACCATAATCAACCACTTTATGGATTGACCCGAAACGTATGCCATCGTACCTCCTCTCACTTGCTACCTCGTCCTCAAACGTGCAAGCTAGAGCGTACCCAATTAAGTGATCAAAATCACTTCCATCATCAAAAGATTTAGAGCTTGACTCAACAGTTAGGTATGGGTCATGTAGTAGTATAGTTTAATATTTGATAAAATTAATTATTTAATAAATAATATATTAAACTAAGCGGGCGGGCGGGTATACCCGCGGGTATTTTTTTGGTGTCGCTACCCGCCGTTTATCTTGGCGGGCGGGTATTGCCCGTCCAAACTTTAAGTTTTTTTGAAAAACGTTGTCCATACCTGCCCGTTTTTCGAGCCGGATTAGGCGGGCCTAGCGGGTAGCCCACCCATGAACAGCTCTAATACATACATACATACATACATACATACATACATACATACATACAAACATATATATATATATATATATATATATATATATATATATATATATATATATATATATATATATATATATATATATATATATAGGATCAAATGAGAAGGATTCAAAAATGAGAAGGATGAAAAGGATTTTTGTTTGAATTGTTTGGTTACTATGTATCAAAAAAAGGATACTATGTTATAAAAAAAGAACATTTTAAAATTGATGCCATAGTTACCTTTCTGTGCAACATAGTTACTTTTACAATTATGTGTTTTTGGCTCCATCGTGACCATAGATATTTTTATGTAAGTGAAATCAAGGGTGCAGAATCCTTCTTACCCTTCTCATTTTCAATATCCTTCTCATTGGATCTCTCCCCTATATATATATATATATATATATATATATATATATATATATATATATATATATATATATATATATATATATATATATATATATATATATATATATATATATATATATATATATATATATATATATATATATATATATATATATATATATATATATATTTCAAAATCATCCATCACACAAACCAATCATATTCCTCACATATATGCATATTTAAAGAAAACCTAAAACATCATACATCAATTTAAATAGAGAAATACATCTCAAAATCATACATGACTTTTAAATCATAAATTAAACATAAATTATAAGATAAAACATATAATAATCATAAAATTTTTAAATAAAAATTAAAAATCTACATAGATTAAGAATTATACTCATAATTGTAAAGGAAAAATACCAAATATTGGTAGAGGATATTGAAATTAGGCATGTGGATTAGAAGGAATTTTGAGACAATTTTTCTTGAAAACTTTAGAATACTAGAGAAGTAAGAAATGATTTAAGGGAATTAAAAAGTTTAGTAATGTGAGATTAATACTTGATCTTTCATTACCCTAAGGGAGTTACAAAACTCCTCTACCCCTTAGGGCCGGCCAATACTTCACATTCCCTTTTATATTTTTTTTATTTTGAAAATAAAGATGGATTAAGGAAAATGTTCGGGCTCAAAATAGTTCTAATTGCCAAAAAGGATTGAAATCTCATGACCAAGCCAGATACTAAATACAAATATATTTATATAGAAATAATATTACTAGTAAATTATTAAATATATCGGGAAAGTATCAGGGTGTTATATAGGTGGTAATCCGGTTACTTGGAAGAGTACAAGCCCAAAGGTGGTTACCTTATCTAGTGCTAAAGTAGAATTGAGAGGAATAGCCAAAGGAGTCACACAAATTCTTTGGGTTATGAAAATCCTAAGTGAACAAAACTTTCAGTTTAAATAAGCATGTAACATTGTAACCTATACTGTGATAATAAAGAAGCTGTTACTATCTCAAAGAACCCAATTCAACATGATTTAATAAAGCACAATGAGTTTGACAAACATTTCATTAAGGAAAAGCTAGAGAAGAAGATCATTGGCCTTCTATTTGTCATATCAAAATACCAACTAGCCGACATTCTTACACAAGATGTAGCATTTGAAGTGCAAGTTCACCTTAATTGAATCACATATTATCAATAATTACACATTTAAACTATGCCTAAAATCTTCAATTGTCGAGTTAGCCTTGCACTGTGCTACCGCTTCCACTTGCTCCATGAGTTTTCTTTATTATTCTATGTTTTTGTGTCAAATTGTTTTTAGGGCACGGGCAAAATATGTTCGCTACCCTTCTCCCCCCGTACCCTGTCTTGTGCAACGTACTAGATTACTAACTTTGACTTTGACTATGAATTATGATAATATAATGTTTTGTACATACAATATGTAAGAAATAAGTAGTTTATATATTTATTTTGAAAGCGTATGGTTTTAATGCTTTAATCTCTTTACTTTTGCGAATTTGATAAATGCACTGGAAAGATTTCCGAATGTTAGTTTCTTGTTTTGAAAATTCATTCCACTCAGGGGCGAAGCCACACCGGGGGCCGGCGGAGGCCCGGCCCCCCTTGCCGAAAATGTAATCCTTTGTACTTTTGATTTCGGCCCCCCTTACTAATTCATTATATAATTTAAAGAGTGCATAATTGTAACAAAAATTACTATAGGTTAATGGTTGAAGTAGCATATTTGTAATTTAAAGTAAAAAATCAAACTCAAATTTGAACTATTATTTTTTAGTAGACTAATAAAATTAATTTACACAAATTCTCATATGAGACGGTCTCAGTCTAAGACCATTTTAATTGCCTTGGCCCAATGTACATTTATTTTTAAAGTGATGACTTTTTAGTCTTAAACTTAAAGTGATCACTTAGAGAATGGGCTTACTTGTATTGTATATACTCATCTCATGGTGAGACGGTCTCATATAAGACGGGTTGATTTAATTTATACTATAAAGTCATTATTATCTATCATTCATAATTCACATTCATCATTTTTAGTGTGTCTTTATTTTTGTCATCTTAACTTTAATAGTAATTTTTTTGGAGACTAAAAAGACAAATATATGAAGTCACATACACTTGGTTTCTTTTTCAAAAGGGTAATTATAGGGAAGCTTCAACTCTATTTGTCAAATATAATTTTTGCTATAATTCAAGTTAATTCGGTCTATATGATTCAAATTTTCATAGTTTAACTAGTTTTTATATAATAAATAACTTGCTAGTATATCGACAATTCGGCCCCCCTAACCGTAAATCCTGGCTTCGCCCCTGATTCCACTCGTGTGAAACATATATATCTACCATTTTATCGTGAAGCGTTCACTAAAAGGGCGTCGAGATTTAATCAACATGATAGAGTTGTTATTAGTCGGTCTCGAGCATTTAATTTGAGCCAACCAATTAGAAAAATGCAATTTTACTAGTTCAAGGTTGCTCTCCTAGTGGTTCTTTAGTTCAAACAATACTTTCGGAGTATACATTAATATGTATTTTGTTTATGGATTACAACACCATGAAAATATATTATTGTTTCCCTAAGTAGTGATTTTGGAAGCATCAAAGAAACTACATAATTAGAATCTTCTCATCGCACTGACCTTGCATATAGTGTATATTGACTATGAGGTTATCAATAATTCACCACTTTTAGATTTCAATCGAAATAGGACAACTAAGAATGTTCATATATTTTTTTGGGATAGAAAATAATTTTATCGCTAATCAATAACAACACAAGCTAACCAACGGAATTCTTCAAAAAGAAAAAAGCAAACAAAGGAAAAGGATAAATAATACTCCATGATCAACCCCTTTAAAAACGAGAAAAACTGGTCGGAAAAAAATTTAAAAAATTAGAAAAATTAATAAATGATTTCAAACACCTATTTATATAATTTCTAAATAACCCCAAATTATTAATCAACTTTCAAAACTTAAATAAATAAATTTGACTTGTTAATTAATATTCTTGTTAATTCTAGTCCAATTCTTGACAAATTGTTAATGCGATGAATTGTTCAACAAATAATTATGGAAAAGGTTTGAAATACCATACTTTATTTATGTGTGTTTGGTAATGAATAATTGCGAATATAGTCAATGGATAACATAAGTGATAAGTCGTGCATCTTGTAATATTATTTTAATATAGAATATAATGAGCTAAAAGTTTCCATACATATAATATTAATATTTGTTAACATGTGACGTTGTCAAATGCTAAACCACACAATACCTTGAAATCTCGAATAAAAAATTAGTAAACAAACCTTTACTTGAAATGCATAAGCTATGATGCCCATTCTAATTATTAATGCCCCACCATTTTAATTTATGACCAAGTGGCAAATTGGTTTCACAAAGCAATCAAGTAACCCATGATTCATTTTCAACTCATTGCTTCAAATGGATTAATAACTAAATTTACACAAATTCTTGTGAGAGACGGTCTTTATGAAAGAACATTTTTATTTGAACTGACCCATAAAAAAATGTAGAGTAAAAGTAAATATTAAGTTTTAATGGGTTAGACCTGAAAGACGTCTTTTAGAAAGACGGTCTCTCAGGAGATTAGCTGATAGATTTATCAAATTTAGACTTAATCTACAATAAATTTAGATTTCCGAAAAATTTAATGAGTCACGATACATAAATATATATAAAAAAAAGGTTAAACTCGACAGTTGCTCAAATTTGACTATTTAATATATTTTCCAAAGTTCTTCAATTTTTGTAATTTCACGTGATTATTTTTAATCAAAATTCACTATGTTTCTTGTTATTATTAAAATTTTTAATAGTATTTTTCATAATAAAATATTTTTTTAACATAAAAGTATTAAATATACTTTATGATAAATAAATGTTTTAAAAGGATATTCTTGAGTCATCGAATAGGTCGGAAGTGAACCTAGTTAAATTGACTTGACTCAAAATTAACCTGATTTGAAACGTGCCCACACCAAACGTTTTTGATAGCTTTAAACATGACCCTCCAATGCGTTATTTCATACCAAATCAAAATAGAAATTTAATGTTCTTCCCTGAAAGTAAAGCAATTTAAAGTAGTTGAGACATGCGAATTTCTTTCCTATCTACAAGCTGAAAAGTTGGTCAAATTGGTCAAGCTTGCAAGAATTATACTAATATCTATTCTGATTTTACTTTAATTTTTTTTTTGAGATATGATTTTACTTTAAAATAGTTATTGGATGAATTTCACATAATTTTCATGTATTCACAATAGAACCTAAAAAATTGACTATACTCGTAAATAGTTAGATATTAATCTAAAATTGAGTTTTTAATATATACTTAAACGGAAATATACTAATAAAAAATTAAAACAAAAAGAAAAACTAAACAAAAATTATATTATACTAAATTAATTACCTATTGCCTAGTTACTATAAATAATCCCTATTAATTTTCTTAAAATAGTTTAATCTTTTTACTCCCTCCGTTCTTTTTTGTTCTTTTCATTTACTTTTTGCACAGTTTTCAAAGCAACTTTCGAACCTGAATATCTCTAAATACGCATTATAAAAAATTATAAAAAATATATGATAAAAATGTACACATTAAGACGAATCTAAAGAGATCTCATATGCATATATTTTATCATCTATAAATGTCTTAAAAATCTTAATCAAATTTCTTTCTCTAAAAATGAAATATTTTAAACGGGAAGAACAAAAAAGAACGGAGGGAGTATATCTTTTTTTGACAACCAATTTTGTCACATTTTAATTGGCTATTATCTATAGCTATTAGTCGTTACACTCAATTATTTTCCTCCTTATACTTCTTCGTTGGTCTAACCCTACTCCTCTTATTGGTTGGTACCTACAATAGCCATTTCATGTAAGGAGTGTTATTAGCAAAAAACATATAGATATTGGATTATTTAGAAAAAAATCAATAGTACAGATTATTTAAATCAAATGGATAATAGGTGGAATTATTTAAGACAATTTAATCATTTTTATATAACAATAAGCTAAAAACTTTTCATTCTATACCAGCCCCAAGCCATCTATGCCAAAATTTCGACTATCATTTTTGTAGGGTCTCTACCATCAATTAAGCTTTTGACTGAGTTGATTTTTTGACAGAGCTATGTACTGGTGCTCCTCCACACCACCATTTTTTGACTATTCCTTATATCAACTAGGTTTTTCTTAGGATGATTGATGAAAGAAAACCTCCCTCTCCCTTTAATCTATTAAATATATTTTGTATTCAATTCTCTCCTTACATATAGTCAAATTCATAGTCAATAATCAAGTATTCCACTCAAAAATAGGGTGCAAGTTGAAAAATGTGACGAACAATTCATTCCCGTTACCTCTCTAGAGAAGGGGCAATAAGAATGTGGTCAACTTTACTTCAAATAGTGAAAGCCTTGCACTGAGAGAAAAATTGGTGACATCGTGTCCTCATGAGCAAAGCTACGTGCAAACAACATTATCAGCCAAAATTAGGGTTGAAACATTAGAATAAATCAGTTGAGTAAATAATATAGTAATGAGCGGGTAAAAAGTAACTAATTACAAGGACAACAAAAAGTAACTAACAAAACTATCAGTATAGTCTATAACATGAATCCGATATGATCTCCAATATTTGTATATCCCTAGTCAGGTCCTTGGAGAGGTGCAACTCACTCCAGTAGTTTTTTATTTTGTCATACCTCGTTTTCTTAGGCTTTCCTCAACTTCTGTTACCCTCCATAATTCCACGCATCTAATTTATTTGAACATACCCATGGTTGTTAGAATCGGGATCTGGATCGTAGAATCACACGATTCTACGACCCAGTTCGGTCCTAGCTACTAGGATCGCCCATAGAGTCGGAATCAGGTGGAATCGGAGGTAGGATCGGTGGAATCGTGTAGGATCGGGTAAAATCGCGATTCTTAAACGATCCTACCGATCCTGATGTTTCACTTCCTAAAACCCCTAATTACCCTAATATACTCCCAGTACACATAACCCTAATTACCCAAAAACAGCCCAAAAACATGGCGCCTCCTTCATTCCCCCCAAACTCGTAGTATGCTCTTTCCTCAACCCAAAATCATTCACTTCCTTCTTCATTTCTACATTTTCTTCAATCATTCCTGCTGCATTGAAGCTGCTTCTTTCTTTAATTTGTTCGAATCCTTCGGTCTTCACTTAATCCTCAGGTTCGAATTCTTCTCTAATTTCGTCTTTTTATCTTGTCTTCGAATTTGTATTACAATTCTGCTGGTTATATTTTCTTGTTATCAAATTTCTGATCAATAAAATATGTATTCTAATACTGCTGGTTTGTTTTTTATTTTGAACTCTAATGATTTGGTTTCAAGTCTTTTATTTCAAGGAAAATTTGCCAAGAATAATCCCAACTATCACCCGTTGGCCAGAAATAATCCCAACTATTGATTATTTTTTAATAATCCCAACTATTGATGAAGTTTGCTGAAAACAGTCCCACTCTATTTTCAACCGGCTGTAGAAGGTTTTTTGAGTATTTTTTTTTTTACCTTTTTTTCAACTTTAATATAGGTTTACCTAATTTGATGAAGGGAAGTTAAAAAAAAGGTAAAAAAAATACTCAAAAAACCTACTACGGCCGGTTGAAAATAGAGTGGGACTGTTTTCAGCAAACTTCATCAATAGTTGGGATTATTAAAAAATAATCAATAGTTGGGATTATTTTTGGCCAACGGATGATAGTTGGGATTATTCTTGACAAATTTTCCTTATTTCAATTTCATTAGCTACTGTACCATTAGTTTTTTTTTTTTTTTTTTGAGATGGTTTTGTACCATTATATCATTACATTTATATTCGAATTTTGCTTTTTGTTATTTTTCATCTTCTTTTGTTCATAAAGTGACTTATTTAAGTTTGAAATATGAATTTCCCATATTTATTAAATTTGTTATTAACTTTGTAAGTTGTTTGTTTAGGTTTGAATTTTATTACGTATTAAATATGAATTTTGTTTTCATATTAATCATTTCCCATTATCTATTTGCTTGCCAATTAAAAAATAAGATGTGTATTTTTTAAAATGTAAGCAAAATTTAAGAAAAACTAATGTTTATGAAGTAATATCATTGTACCGTAAGCTAAAATTTAAATTTAACTCCAAAATTTTGGGGTGTTACATTTTATCTATTTATTTTGAATAGAATGTTTTTTTTTTTATTTTTTATTTTTATATTACCGAATTTATACCAACCAATTACAGCTAAAATTTACCGAATTTATTTAAAATTCATATAATAATTAATTACATATATAATATTAATAATTGTTTATTTAAATAATTAATAAACCATGCTTAGTACGAGAATCTATCGAGTATATTATATTTTTGAATTTAAAGGCTATATAAGATTTCTGATTAAAGTTTATATATAATTATTTTTTATGTTGTAATAATTGCTTACAAATAAAGTTTTTTATTAAAATTTAAATTTCTTAAATATTTCATAAAGCATCAAAATATAAATAATTTTGTCAAAAAAAATTATATATGATAATTACCCTTGGCTGCTAGAAGTCCTCATACTTTGATGCAAGCAAAAGACATGCAAGACCAACCAACTGTAATTCTTTTTTCTTTACTGTAACTGTCGAAAGATATCTATCTAGCAGAGCCACTGTCAAGTAGAGTGTTTCTGGAATTATATCAAAATGGAGGTGTACCTGTTAAAGTTTAGAAGCTAGCAATTAATCCATTTCAAATTAACCATATGCATTCAACAAGGGAAAATGACGGAGTTTAATTTTTAATAGAATCACCAACTAACCACTAACTTCAATCAGCCAATTAATCAACAACCCTCGCATATGAGGTGTAACATCTGTTTGAATCCTCAAATAATTTTCCATAGGTGTACTCCGTGCCTGCAAAAAAATAATCGACTTAAATTTCTTGTAAAGAAAAGCAAATTTTGTTCAAGCAAATCAATATTTAAATGAAAATATTACTAATAAAGATATGTTAATTAGGCAATTACAAATTTAAATTTTCAGACACCATTTTGTCCGTATCCCATTGCCCACCATTTGATATCCAAACAAAATCAACTCAAGATACATCTTCATGATTATTATGGGGCACAATTAGGTTAATCCATCATGATTACCATCAGGCAATAGCAAGAATGTGCAGCAAATCAAGCTAATATATATCAAATTTCAGTTACACAGCTAATTATTAATTATACTAATTAATACTTAAAAAGCCGTTAAAAGTATGTTCTGCTGAAGTTGCATTGCACATTTGTATAACCAAAAAAGGTAAGCACGATATGGTGGACGCCAAACATTTACAAGAAATTGGAATCAATAATTAATAGATCAAGGGATATTAGTATATGATGACTATCACCTCCATTGTCCAATAATACTCATAGATATCATCAACATATTCTGCAGCTTCAAGAGCATTACCCTCATCATCAATATTTGGAAAACGTTAATTTTCTTTGGCTTCATTTCTCAATTCTAGTAACTGCATAATAAATACATGCTTTTATAAGACTATGCTAAATTCCTGTTATAGACATTAGATGATTTGTCATATATATACAATCTAATAAGAAGAATGTAAAATTCTACATGGCATTCTCACAGTGATTTGTCATATGAAATAATTCTTACCATATTTAACACCAACTTATTCTTTTAATACTTCCTCTGTTCCATTTTACTTGCAACACTTACCATTTTTGGAAGTTTTATATTACTTGCAACATTACTATTTTTGGCAAAAATAATCTACTTACTTTATCCTCACTTTATTCCTATCACATATCACCATCAATCATACACCATCCATTAATTATTTAATATACCTACAACTGATAACCACTATCTATTTATAATAATTTTTTTTATTTTTACCCCACATATCACCATCAATCATACATCATCCTTACTTTTAGCAAACTGATTTGACAACTCTTAAATATTGTGCCAAAACCCAATGGTGCAACTAAAATGGAACGAAAGAAAGTAGTAGTTGAACTAGCATAAACTGATATGCACATGGGTATTTGTCATATAAAAAAAAAACAGAAATGATAAGGTTGGAATAACGTTAGAAGAAGCACTAATTAAAATTTGTCGTCCCTATCTAAAGGTGGGTCAAAGAATCTATATTTGTTAGAATTATATTATGGACGTGACATTGCCAACTCACATTTCCTTTTATATTAATTTAACGTTTGTCGACTTGGTGTTTTACGATTGATTCTTTCCTTTTATTGCCTAGTCCTTTCTTGCTCATTCACAACCTTAAATTAATGCTTCCCAACATTGGGATCTATACTTTATCCTACTCTTCTCCATTTTTTTATCATTTTATTTTTTTATAAGAATAAATCTTTCTTTGCTAAAATCATCACATCATTAAATTTAAGAATATGCTCTAAGTCCACTATGTACATATAAAAAGCTCATAAGAAGTAAATTTATTAGAAATATGTTTTTAACATGGTGAGTGGATGAAACTCGAGAATAGGTGAGAATTTGATTTAAAATTTTATCTTATTATTAAATGATATTTGTTTAAGTTGAGAAAATTGTTGATAAAAACATGTTTTAGTCTGTTAGGATCCTTTATAAAATAAGACATACTCGGTCTGGTTTATACTAAGTCAATTAATATTATTTTATATTGTTGAAGATTTCCTGCATTACTAAAAATTGCCCACATTATTATAATGTGTAATTTGAGTTTGTTTACGCGTATTGAGAAATTTGTGATTCTAAAACAAATTTCTAAAAATTTGAAGTTGTTTACAAAATTAGGAGTTTGTTATTAATTGATTTTTTAAAGATATAATTTTTACTTGATTTTAAGTTTATGAATTTCCCCATTAACAAAGTTTGTAAGACTTTCATTTGCTCTCCCTCTCTTTTCACCTTTTATATCATTATTATCATCTTGCTTAAAATCTTCCATTAGTATGACCATAGCCATCATCAAGCATCTCTAATTTCTTGATATTATTCAAGATGATACTTTTGTTATATACTAGATAATAATACCCGTGCGATGCACGGTTTTATTAATTTTTCTGACTTATTTGTATAAATTAAAAAATAAAAAATTTACGGTTTTATGTTTTAACAATTTAAAAATATCCTATATTTTTTTTTCAAAACAATATCCTATATTCATTTTGTAAATAAATTATAAATATTTTATAGATAATTGAAAAAATATACTTTTTTAATACATTAAATGAATAATATTATATTCTTAATTAAAAAGTAGAAAAGTCAAACAATGACATCATCATTTTATTAAGAGAGTGACACATAAGCAATTTTTAAAAGTGATGACATCAGCCGTGTTTTGTTTTAGTAATAGTTATAGATTTGTGCCATAAAAATAAGGAAAAATTACTTAGAATAATCCAAACTATTTATGATTTTCCTACACCAATCCCACCTATTGATTAACCATGAATAATCCCAACTTTTGAAGGGTATTTTCTTAGAATAAACTTGGGTATCTCTACATAGATCATCCAATACCGCACCAAATCGCTTAAATTTAACTTTAGTTTTCAACATGTCATTCATAGCCATCCATAGAATAAACCCGATTTTTGGAATAGAGAGTCTATGCCAAAATATCTTAACCCATCTAGCTCGTGTTTGTTCTCCTTGACATTTCGCAAAAACCTGATGAATGGAGTACTCCGACTGTTGGACAAAAGGTAACAAGATGTCTGTTGTTTGACAAATTTTCCTCATCGTCCAACTTGCAGTAGGCGGAGGGTTGAAGATAGCCCAATTACCCCATTTCGTATACAGTTCATGCACCAATTTCACCTATAAGTACTCACTGAGGGAAGTGATATGCCAGGCAACTTTCCCTATAACCACAAGCTTCAAAAGATGGAGATCACGGATACCCAAACCACCAAACTTCTTACGTTTGCAAACTTTTGACCAACTCATATTTAAAGGTACAAAATAGTAT
Source organism: Amaranthus palmeri (assembly GCA_019776075.1). Taxonomy (NCBI): domain Eukaryota; kingdom Viridiplantae; phylum Streptophyta; class Magnoliopsida; order Caryophyllales; family Amaranthaceae; genus Amaranthus; species Amaranthus palmeri. The sequence continues at coordinate 21,824 of JAAKBH010000751.1, forward strand.
ACTTTAAATATATATATATATATATATATATATATATATATATATATATATATATATATATATATATATATATATATATATATATATATATATATATATATATATATATATATATATATATATATATATATATATATATATATATATATATATATATATATATATATATATATATATATATATATCATAATTATAGTGATTATAAAATTTTAATGTGAAAATTTCAACTTCGTAACGATAATAAATGATTATATTTTTGTTTAAAATAACAATATTTTTATATCTTAATACTAACGCATTCGTGCATTGCACGGGTTTTTATACTAGTTGTCTATAATCTATTCAACCCCTTTTAAAGTATAATTACTTCGAGTTCTTAAAGTTAACTTTTCAAGTTTGAATTGGTATTAGAAATTTGTTCATAATTAAACAAGATTTAGCAATATTAGTTTCATAATGAATCATAACGATGAAGGGTTTGCTAACGTACGATCCACCAACTGTACTTAATTCAATGTTGTGATAAGCAAATATCTAATACGATATCATACACTATATTAATTTTAATGTATAGTGATGCAAGGCCGTCGATTAACAAGGGCAAAGCGGGCTATCGCCCAGGGCCCCGTATTTTATAATACCCATAAAATTTATTTTTATGCATATAAGTGATATTAATTTAAATTAAATTTATATATAACTTACATTTTTTGCAAAGTAATATGAGTTTTTAGTGCTTTTTTTTATTAAGTAGTTTAAATATTAACAATAAAATACTAAAGGTGTATTATATTATGCATTACGCCTTAAAGGGGTGTTTGGTAGAAGGGATTTGAGGGGAGGGAATGGGAATTCTTATGTAGATTTTTAAATGTCTTTGTTTGTTAAGAGGGAATGGGAATTTGGAGAGGTAAGGGAATGAGACTTTTTAATTGTAAAGTCCCTAAGAAAAAAGTCCTTGGGGGGAGGTGGTAATTGAAGTTGGGACTTGGGACTTAGGATTTTGTGATAAAATTTAACCAATTTTTAATCTAGTCTCATCCTTTACCAAACAAAGACATGAGACATTTTATCTTAAGTCTCACTTAAAGTCTCTACCTTAAGTCTCACCTCTAAGTCTCACAATTCCCATTCCTTCCTACCAAACGCCCCCTAAGTGTTTTGGGGCTCTTTTCATCTTTTGCTCTAGGGCCCAAAAATGAACAGGACGGCCTTGTAGTGAAGAAAAATGTGGGTGAAGGATAGAGTGCCATTTGTAAATATTCTATTGGCCAATATATATGGCAGAAGTGTTTATGGAAGAAATTTATGAGCAGGAGTGAAGTATAGTAAATCTTTCAATATATCGCAATAATAACAATGAGATCAGAGCGAGATTTTGACCAGTAATTATTTTATTTCAGGGCAATAATAGTATAGTGATTATTTTATTTATATTTATGACCAGGGATTTTGACAACTTAGACAAAAATTCTACAATTTTAAAACGATAGGATTACTTAAAACGACATGATTATTATATGGCATAAAATCAGGAGGATTATTTAAAACAACATGATTATTATATGGCAGGAATTTTTCAAAATTTTCGTTAATACTAAATAATATACTAAATATAATATCCTAAATAATAACAATACCTTTTTTGCAAAATTTGCAAAATCCAGCAATGATTATTATATTTAGTATACTAAATAATAATACACTAAATAATAATAATAACAAATTTGCAAAATTTACAAAATTTGCAAAATTTCTACAATTTCCTTCATACTTTTTTTTTGCAAAATTTGGTGTTAATCCAGCAATAACAATAACAATACCTTAAATGAAGAATTATTATACACTATATTAATTTTAATTTATAGTGAAGAAAAATGTGGGTGAAGGATATAGTGTCATTTGTAATTATTCTATTGGCCAATATTTATGGTAGGAGTGTTTATGGAAGAAATTTATGGGTAGGAGTGAAGTATAGTAAAAGTTTTAATGTATCGCAATAATAACAATGAGATCAGAGATTTTGACCAATAATTATTTTATTTATGCACAATAATAGTATAATGATTATTTTATTTATATTTATGACTAGGGATTTTGACATCTGAGACAAAAATTCTACAATTTTAAAACGACAGGATTACTTAAAACGGCATGATTATTATATGGCATAAAATCAACAAGATTATTTAAAACAACATGATTATTATATGGCAGGAATTTTTCTTGATTTTTCGTTAATATTAAATAATATACTAAATATAATATCCTAAATAATAACAATACCTTTTTTATAAAATTTGCAAAATCCAGCAATTATTATTATATATAGTATACTAAATAATAATAATAACAAAATTTGCAAAAATTCTACAATTTCGTTAATACTTTTTTTGCAAAATTTGGTGTTAATTCAGCAATAACAATAACAATACCTTAAATGAAGAATTGAAGAATTTGCAAAGTCAACGAAAGAGTTATTATGATATTGTAGTATGCCAAAATGAAGAATTGAAGTGGTATGCAATAACAATACCTTAAATTCGTAGATTAGAATCGCGATTTTAACAACCATGACCTTAACACATATTTTAAAAACTCAATACCCGGAAATTGGTAATTAATAAATTGTTGATTATTTTTATAAATTATGTTAGTGATAATTGATATTTTATGAATGTGTAAAAATTAGATGTTGTAAGAGAAATTTTTGTAATTTGAAAAGATTCTTTGAATCGAGATAAAAAAGGAGAGAAAACTATAATTAATAAGTTTTAAACTCATGATGTTTGATATCTTAAGTAAATCTCCTACCAACTACTCTACAACGATAGTATGTAATTTTAATATGAGGCCCTTTAGGTTTGGGGGCCTTGTACTATTGGGCAGCCCGCACAATCCCAGAATTGCCCTTGTTATAAGCCCACCTTATAGATAAAATGACCCCTAAAAATAATGCATAATAAATAAATATGATGTCTTATATATTTTGATATTTTATTTTTATAAAAAATCCTAATAACTTATATTACATAGCATAAAATGTGAATTATATCATGTTAATATAACGTTATACATGAAAATATATATTTCGGGCTCTAAAATTTGAAACACTGCAAGATAGTCTGCTTAGCCTTTGCTGATCGATGATCATGCTAATAGTAATGACAAGGAGGCCACATATATGTTCCATACAAATCATGGGCTATCAATTCTTCATATTGTCCTAGACTTGATTGGGTTAGGCCCAATTAGCTCTTCATGCACAGCAACACTTTTATCCTATCAATTTACAGATTTGGATGCAACTTTTATCCTCTTGTTCTAATTTAAATACAATTAATTAATTATTTTTGAAAATTTTCAATATAATTCCATTACTAGATTTAGTAAATGAATAGATCGTCTCCCTGTTTTTAAAAGTGCTCTTCCCCTCAAATATAATTAAAATTTTAATTTTTTTGCAAGTAAATTTATCATTGATAATAATGTCTCAACAAGTATCTATTTAAGACATACGAGTATGAGTTGCCGCCATTCTTCCCTCACCAGATCCTGCCCATAGTTTCTCTATGCGCGGGATATACTGGGTAGGATGATGATGATGATGAATAATGTCTCAACAAGTATCTATTTAAGACATACGGATACGATTCTTAGGAGATGTGAGAGTCGAGATGACCTATATCCTATTGTTCTATTTCATGTATTGTTCTATTTCATTTTCCTAAAAGAATAATTTTGTGAATTACAACCTTTAATTTTATGCTTTTTACGATTTATAGCTTCAAAGTTTATTCTTTGCGAATTACAGTCAGCAAAGTATCAAAGTCTACACTATTCAAGCCAAGTAACAGTCGACCAACCCAATTGATCTTTGACCAGCCTAAATGATTATTGATCTTAACTAATGACCTTTGACTTTGTTGACCGTCCCTAATTACCTTTGACTTTCCAAATTACCAGTGGCACCCTTGTGTTTTAGCACAGTTTCGTCGTTTTTACCCATCTGAACGATGTGTTTTTGAAAAATGAGTGTCACGATTAATCTTATGGGGTAACTCTTTCGGAAATCCGGTCGAACAATTATTTAGTAGCCAATTTTTCTGCACGTAGATCAAAAGATATTTTACGTTGTTTATACCCATCATAATGATATTTCTAAATCTACGCATATGAGATTATGTATTTATAAAAAAATTATATAATAAAATATCTTTTAACATATGAGATGATCGAAGATGACTTGATCAGAGTTTCATGAATTAGTAATCTTAATTATCTATAAGTCTAATATGGACTTGTCGTTATGCCTATAAGTAATAGTGGATGCTCTAAACTTGATCTAGTTGAGTGAATGACACAAATCAAAACAAATGATTAGACTATACAATAGACATATACAATCTTAAGTTATTTGATTATAATAAATTCTAAATTAACTAAATTAAACTATCAGACCATTTATTATTATTTGATTAGACAATTAATTTCAAGGAAAAATTCACCTTTTGCAAAAAACTACTTAATTTTAATTTGTATTTTTTTTTGCAAAAAAAACTACCTTAAATGACATAAATATTTGCAAAAGACTACTAGTTAACATTTTTCGTATGTTAACAGTTAAAATTTTATTTTGACCAGCATGTTGGGTCATGTGGGTTACTTAAGTCAGCATTTGTTACTCTTCTAAGACATGAGTTATTCTAAAACTTTAGTCCTCTTTCCCATTTAATTTTTAAGAACCCTAATTCTTTCCCCAAATTGAATTATCTCTTCTCCTTCCATAGGATAATCAAAGCTCGACAGATGTGGGTGTGGGGTTCTTTGTCAAAGAGAATTTCGTGGAGCAAGGAAAATCCTCAAAGATGGTTTCATGTGTGTGGTATTTTTCATTTACCAATAATGAAAAAAAATTATGTCTTGAGGGTGCTTGAGTGGGTGACTGTTTTTGTGTGTGGTGTTTCTCATATACCATAATGAACAAATTCTGTTCTTCCACACAATTTAATTAAGCTTCTCATAAATCCCTAGAAATCTCTCAACTTCCATTGATTCAAGTTAAAAGCTTTAAGATTAACGACACTAAAACTAATCTAATTATACTCTATCTTCCCTAAATTTTCTAAACAAGTCCTCAAATTCAAAGTTATCAAGATAATTACTCAAACATTTACCATTAAATCAAGAACTCACTTGAAAATTTATAAACCACACACTACAAAAAATGTTCGCTCTACCTACGCTTAAAGATGCATTTTGACACGATTATATGTGAGGCTGATACATTTACCCATGCTTAATTAAGCATGCTTCCAACTTGTGTGGGTTATATTTTGGCCCGCATAATAAGCGTGGCTATTTATTCTTTGCCTTACTTATAAGCGTGGTTAATATTATTTATTGCCATAGTTATCAGAATCCCGATTCTTATCTAGGATTCTAAGATCTTACATCCAAAAATAGGCGTCCGATCTAAATCGTAGGTAGGATCTAAAATTTGTAGAATCGTGCGATCCTACTTAGCTGAAAAGTTTAGGTGGTAGGATCATAACATGATTCTGCAATCCCACGATCCAACGATCCGATTCTACATGGGTAGTTGCAATTGTAAAATATTTTCATATAATACATATTTCATTACGTTTAAATTAAAAACTTAAAATACTTATATCAATACTATTATAAAGTTCGAGTTTTTCTTGATTTGCTGCTTAAAAATGATTATTAAAAGTATGTTTTAAGAAAACTTAAGAGATGAAGTCTAATTAGGTTTTACTTTGTAACACGCCAACCCCTCAAACCGCTGGTGACTACTCATGGAGACTGTAGACCGGCCCCACAGACCAACACAAGTTTTTCTAGCGCACTTTGGCCTCACTCGTGCGCATCCGGGATAACTTCCTAGGAGGTCACCCATCATAAGATTGCTCCCCACCAAGCACATTTAACCGTGAAGTTCTTAGCAAATAGGCTCCCATAATAAGAAGATGCACCTTGTTGACATAAGTAGTCTATCAATCCCTTTTCAAGCTAAATTTGGGGTATCACATATATACACCTTAAAATTAAAAAAGATAACAAATATAATTGATAATTAGTAATCCAAAGCCCATTAATGCGTATTTGTAAAATTGGACGATCCTACAATCCAATTCTACCGATTCTAATCCTAACCCCTCAATAATCTTAAGTAGAATTCTAATCCTAATAACCTTGCTTATTACCACCCTTTTAAGTGCTGAAAACTTTCCTTACTTTTTAAGTGTGGCTAAATAGTTCTATAGTCTATTATTTTTCTTCTTGTTTTCCCACACAAATAAGTGTGGCTGATGAGCATAACTATGTTTTCAATTTATTTTTAGTGGTAAATTAATAATAATAATAAAAATAATAATAATAATAATAATAATAATAATAATAATAATAATAATAATAATAATAATAACAATAACAATAATAATAATAATAACAATAATAATAGTAATATTAAAAAAGTTTTTGAGCATTTCTCTCTCTTTTCTCTCTCTAGAGCTCTTCTCCTCTACCAGCGATCTCCTTGAGGATTGCTCAGCCATGGCAGGTAGACAAAGAGGTCGTCCCCCGAGAAAAAGGACTGCAGAGTGTGCTTCTTCTTCCTCATGAAGGACTGAGGTGATGAATTGGGGTTGGGGTTCCCCAATTCAGCATTTTGAACGAAACCCTAAGTTTCGAAAATCAACCCAGTTCGTCCCTAAATCTTCTCCTTTTTAGGGGCGAAAACTCAGATCTGTCTGAGATAAATCCTGTTTGTGAATTCGAGTCTCCATATTCCTAATTGGAAAGTTCGAATTTTTTTTTGGATGTAAACCCTAATTTACTAGGTTTTAAAGCTTATGATGATGGAAGTTCGTTTTTTGGGTTAGTGTTTTGAAGATCTGGGCTCTGTCTTGCGAAGAACCCTAATCTCTAAATCTCATTCCAGGTGCTGCCATTATCAACTTCTATGGCACTTATGATGCCTTAAGGATTCTGAACAGGGGAGACGAACCCTATTTGTTCCTCAATCTATGAGGGGTTTTAGTCATGAGTAGCAAGAAGCTTCTATATTCGAAGGTTTTGCTCCTATCTGTTGCGTGAATTGTTGTTTCAACAACACTGTGAGGCTCATCCTTGAGGAAGCTTTTGAGGTTATAGGCTTGCCTTAGGCCTACTTGTCTGCTGCTGATGAGTCGAGTCCAAACCTCAATTCACCAGGTAATTGTAGGTTTTCTGACTAAGTTGTTTGGTTGAGAGCCTGTTCAAAACCCCAGCTTATAGGGGATGATTTCTTATGAATTGCTCATTGCAATTATGTATCTGAAGGTGGCAACTGGTTTGCTTCTCCTGCTCCTTTGCGTGGCGTGAAGTTAGTTCGTGTTTTAACTTCGAAGTGTCTTCATTTTCACGTTTGTGGTGTGCGGCCATTGTTGGTTGTTTCGCCTCTCAATGAGGTTTGCTTGAACTTTGAGTGTTGGCTACATGCTACTGAAGTACTTGTTGTTCTCGAAACTAAGTATATGCCTAATTTTCTGTCTTTTTTGTGATGTCTTCGAATCTGCCTATGAGCATCTCCTAATGATATTTATAGTCATCAAAGAGGGTGTATGCTGATGGTGTTGGTATCGGATGGTGGTTTGTTCCTATTTGATTTGTTTGTTTGTGCTTGTGCACCGTATCTACATAGACAACTGGAACCTTCTCCTATGCGTCTGGTATAAAGAGTGCTTGGAGCATCACTTAGATGATACATTGCTGCTGGTGTAACTTGTTTTGAGGCCCTTAGGGGTTGCTGGCTTCCTTTTTGCTAGTGTCTAGGACTTGGAACAGTATGGGGGGTGAGGCTCAACTTCTGGACCTTCTGGTTGGCACTGGATTGACTTTGCTGGCATAGGATGCATGGTTTGAGAGTGTGTAATGTACTGCATAGTACAATGATGAAGTGGGTATACGTTTTATGCAGAAATTGCATTCGCGAACCCTTTGTAGATATGGAATGTTCAAGGCTAGGATACTGAACTGTGAAATGATATACCTCTGCTTTTACACAGATATATTTTGTAATGAATGTATTTAGTAATTTAGCCTAATGGTCTAACTAGAGTGTGTCAGCTAGCTATGAGAGTAGTTTGCACAGTAATGTTGTAATGAGCACTACATGTATATGCCTGCGAACCAATGGTTTATGGCTAGATAGGAGATACTTTCTCTTTTTGGAGGCGTCGTTCCAGACATCGCGAATGATAAGGGGTATGTGTGATACCCCAGATTTAGCTTGAAAAGAGATTGATAGACTACTCATATAAACAAGGTGCATCTTCTTTTCTAGGGAGCCTATTTGCTAAGAACTCCACAGTTAAGCGTGTTTGGTGGGGAGCAATCTTAGGATGGGTGACCTCCTGGGAAGTTTTCTTGGGTGCGCACGAGTGAGGCTAAAGTGCGCTGGAAAGACTTGTGTTGATCTGTGGGGCTAGTCTACAGTCTCCATGAGTAGTCACCGATGGTCCGTTGGGCTGGGGTGTTACAAATGGTATCAGAGCAACCCTGCGACCGTGGCTGATTGTGTATTCAGTGTACCTAGCAGGGGAAAAGATCCTGAAGTGACGGTCCAACGAGGACGTTGTATTCTTAAGTGGGGGTGAGTGTGATACCCCAAATTTAGCTTGAAAAGAGATTGATAGACTACTCATATCAACAAGGTGCATCTTCTTTTCTAGGGAGCCCATTTGCTAAGAAATCCACAGTTAAGCGTGCTTGGTGGGGAGCAATCTTAGGATGGGTGACCTCCTGGGAAGTTTTCCTGGGTGCGCACCAGTGAGGCTAAAGTGCGCTGGAAAGACTTGTGTTGATCTGTGGGGCTAGTCTACAGTCTCCATGAGTAGTCACCGATGGTCCGTTGGGCCGGGGTGTTATAGTATGTCCCTTGGAGCTTCGTCTAGTTCGACCTCTCAGTCTTATGACCCGTTGTAAGCTTCGACTATTTTTCTGGCATTTTATAAGATTTACTTTGCCAAAAAAACATAAAATAATAATAATAATAATAATAATAATAATAATAATAATAATAATAATAATAATAATAATAATAATAATAATAATAAGGAAATTTTTCTTATTGAAATTAAACGAGGGTATCTGTGTCCTTTCACCATTTAACTATTACATAACTTTTTTTGCATTATATTGTTATAGTAGTAAGTTTTCAAAGAGTAGGATGTTATTTTCTGGAAAAAAAAAATTAAGAACAGGTACCACACGCCGTTCCCTATAGTTGGTGTTTACCATGTAGAGTTTCCCTTTTTTTTAACGCAATGTAATATGAAAACTCGGTCTGAATATCCCTTGTTTATATTTCTGGTATTGCTGCAGGTCATTTATGAGTACCATTACTTTGCACTTCATAAATATCATCTTCTTCACATGATTTTCCTCTGTTAAAATCAATTTCCATTGTTCTTTAACTTCAAAAACCATTTCTTTTCTCATTTACCTTCTTTTTCTTCATTAAACCCATTTCACTCTAATCCAATATGAAAAACCATAATGATTCAAAATGTTTTTCAAGTTCTAGGATTTTCATTGTTACAGATACTCCATGACTTCAACAAGGTGCTTATATTAAATTGCAGATGACTAAAAAAGGTTCAAGAGTTTAGGAGATGTTTTATTGATGTGCGTACTCAACTGTAAGAATAATATTCTTTCATTTAATATGATTATTTTTATTAGCGTAATAATTTAATCAAATTAGGTCTAAATAGTTGTTTCTTAATTGTTGGAATTTAATTGTTAATTATTCAAGTGGGAGAACGATGTATTGAACTCAGACTTACGTGGAACAATAGCTTGCTTGCAAGTACACAATGCAATGTTCACTGATAAAATTCAGCAATTAAAGGCCAAAAAACACTTCGGAGGAGAGTGAAACTTTGTTGAAAATTGAAATGATCAAACATGTAAACGCACAAAGAGCTTTATGTTTTGTGCTTTTGGCTTCTTGGCTATTATTTGCGGTGTTCTAATTTATGTTAAGTTAGTGGGGAAGAATAACATAATATTGTTTTTATGGGGAAAGATTGTAATGTGGATTGTGTATGCGTTCTTCCAATCTTAGTTCAATCAACACTTTTTTTAACTTAATCTTCAATGCATTACAATATTAGTTCAAAAGTACTACACATGTGTTCAATTTCATTACATAATATGTTAAATAGCAAAAGCTTGACATTTTTGATCAAAAGTACTACACATGGGTTCAATTTCATTCAGGCCCGTCGCTGGACCAGGGCTACTGGGGCAACCACCCTGGGCCCCCCAAAAAAAAGCCCACGTTACTATTTGTTAGTAGAAGGCCCTAAATAGAATTAAAAAAAATAAAAAAACTTTAATTGAAAATCTCCTCAGCTAGTAATAGGACTGCCATCACCGTTTAATACTTATCTCCTCAATTGTGGGCCCCCAAAAACCTTTGTCCTCCTCAACAGCCGACAACACCGTTTCTTCAGCCATATTTTTTCCCAAAAAAGCTCCTCAACTTCTTGCCCCTAATTTCTTTACCCTAATATTTAGAAAATCTCCTCAACTTCTTTCCCCTAATTTCAGCCATAATTTCTGGATCTTTCCAAAGTAATTTGATTTCTCCAAAAAAAACGTTCAATCTTCAATCTAATTCCCAAGATGTATTTGTATACAAATTTCACTCAGATGAATTGGGCTTGGGGTTGTTTCACCTTTCGAGATTTCATTCAATTGAAGAGGAAAACATCAAAAACGGTAATTTTGCTCATCAATTTTCAACGGGATTTTGCTCGTCTAATTTTTATTTATTGGGAAAAAAATTTTGATGTACACAGTGCACTGGCTGAGTTCCGAATTGGGGAAAAAAATTGGGAACAAAAATTTAATTAATTGGTTGAGTTTGGTTCCTTGAAATCTCCTTGGTGAAAAATTGGGCAATGGTTTAAATTGAGGCATTGAGCAGAATTGATAAATCAGATGAATCCTTGGCAATTATATTCTTATTTGTTTGATAAATTGATTTTCCTAACAATACTAGTGTATAACATGTACTGTATTAGATTTGAGATATTATTTGGAGTGCAATTGTTCAAATTGAGGCATTGAGCAGAATTTGGTGTTAAATCTTCAATTATCAGGTGTTTTTGCTCTTTTTTATACTTTTATTAATTTTCATTATTTCATATAATGTTGCCTAGAAGATATTTATCAGGTGTTTTTGCTCTTTTTCTTATCTTTTTTTTTGCATACCCAAAAATTCCAAAAAATTTTTGGTATGTCATGTGAAATAGGGCCCCAATTTATATCTTTGCCCCGGGCCACTGAAATCTCAGAAACGGCGCTGATTTCATTACATGATATATAGTAACGGCTTCTTTAAGCTCATGTTGATTAGCAAAAACTATACCAAAACACCATTTAAATTCCTAAAGATCAATTATATCTTTCACCACAACATGAATACCAACTTCTTTATCACTAAATTCACAATCAGAAAATACGTCATTTGCAGGACAATCACCAATTCTAGCGGAAGATTCAAAATGGCCTTCAATTTCTTCGCGTGAAAGATCTTCACTTAGCTCATTTGAAAAATCAGTTTCATCCACCTCAACTTTTGAATCAATATAATCTAAATACTCATCATAATTACGAAGTTCTTCATCATTTTCAACACCATCCTCGTATAATTCACCAAGAGCATCATTTTTACCAACCCAAGTATTGGACCAATCGAAATGAAAAATCTAGCTCATCATCAGATTAATTCAACGATCTCTTTTTATGGAAAATATAGTCTTGAGAATCATTCAATAAAATAAAAAGGGTTGAGTTTTAACAAGTTAAGAAAAAGTGGTGGTTGAGATAGGTAGTTTGATTCGTTAATATTAGTTTTTGGACCATATTTCTCTCTTTGGAATATATTGGGAGCAACATGATCAAAATTGTCCTTAAGTGCTCTTTTAGGTGTCAACTAGGGGTGTTCAACGGGCCGGGCCCCCATTTTGAGCCCTTATTCGGCCCGTTTTTAGAAGGGCTTTGTAAGGGCCGGGTCGAAAACGGGCCGGGCCGAAAACGGGCTTTACTTTATGTAAAATGAAGCGGACTATAAAAGGGCTCAATAAGGGCCGAAAACGGGCCTTTGTAAATAATATAATTAATGTATAATTTAAATATTATAAATGACAATGTCAATGAAATTATTAATATTTTATTGACTTTTTTATTATAAAAGACAATTTAATTGTTATAAATTGAAAAATAGGGATTAAAAATATTTTTAGTAGTAAAAATGGACCGGATTGGGCCGGATCGGGCTTTCAAAGCCCGGCCCATTTAAAGCCCATATTAATTCTAAAGGGCCCTTATCCGGCCCGGCCCATATTTACTTAAGCCCGGCCCGGCCCTTATCCGGCCCATTGAACACCCCTAGTGTCAACCTTTTCCTTTCTCCATCACAATTAATACCTACATGAATGTCATTTACATCTTTTTTCAACCCCTCTTCAAATATCATTGAATTGGGATTTAGATAATAATGTGTAAATGGATTTTTGACACCCAAATCTTCCTCTACAATGTCCTTAAGATCAAAATAAAGGATAACTTATCTAAGTCTATTGGAATGATTTTGCATGAGCCACCAAAATACTTCAACTTAATTCCTTTTCTTTTGAATACACCTCTTCATTGTAAATGAATCTAAATAACTATCCTAGAACACAATCAATTTAACATGAAATTAGAGTAAATAGTCAAATCAACCAGAAAATATACTTTCTCCGTTCCATTTAAGTTGCACCATTGGGTTTTGGCACAATATTTAAGGGCTGTCAAATCAGTATGGTAAAAGTAGGGATGATGTATGATTGATGGAGATATGTGGGGTAGAAATAAAAAATTATTATAAATAGATAATGGTTGTGACTTGTGGGTATATTAAATAATTAATGGGATGGTGTATGATTGATGGTGATATGTGGTAGGAATAAAGTGAGGATAAAATAAGTAGATTATTTTTGCCAAATATAGTAATGTTGCAAGTAATATGAAACTTTCAAAAACGATAAGTGTTGCAAGTAAAATGGAACGGAGGAAGTAATTCAAAACACTATATTGAAAAAAAAAATAGAAAGACAAGAAGGAAAGAGTAAAAAAAAGAAAGAAACTTTCCATCACTAGTGGAAAAAAGTGTAAGGGCTGCGGGTTTTTTTAGGGTATTGGCTGCGGTTTTGTCTCGCAGCCCTTGGAGTAGCAGCAAATGAGATTTTATAATGGGCTGCGGACATTACAACCGCAGCCCTTAGTCATTTTTCAAAATAAAAAAAAAAAAAAACAATTGGCTGCGGACATATATAGAACCGCAGCCCTTAGTCATCTTAAAAAATAAAAAAAAAAAATTCAAAAACTAAAAACGAACCCAGATTTACGATGAACATCAAACATCAAAAAAAAAAAAAAAAAAACACCCAGATCTACATGAAAACATCATAAAAACGAAATAAAAACACCCAGATCTACATGAAGACAAATTACAAACCTTTTTTCAGTAGATTTAGGAATCGAAATTACCCAGAAATCGAAAAATACACCCAGAAATCATCGACCACCTGACTAAATTAAAACACTAGATCAAAACCTTTTTTCAGTAGATTTAGGAATCGAAATTACCCAGAAATCAAAAAATACACCCAGAAATCATCGGCCACCTGACTAAATTAAAACTAAACAAAATTAAAAATACAATCCCAAAACGAAATTACCCAGATCTACATTTTTTACACGAACTTAAAATACATCCAAAAACGAAATTAAAAATACAATCCCAAAAACGAAATTAAAAATACAATCCCAAAAACGAAATGAAAATTACAATCCCAAAACGAAATTACCCATATCTTCATCTTCATCTTCATCTTCCAGATCTGATAGGCTTCATCTTCAAATAACGAAAATCATGGACACTTGGGTCTTTTAAAATCAGAGAGGAATCGAATAGAACACCCAGAAATCGAAGAAGAAGAAGGCGTTTTCAAGTTTTTTAAGAATAAGAAACGACTTGATTTTGAAGAAGAAACGACTTGATTTTGAATATCGAACAGATCTGTAGGGTTTCTGATTTTTTAGAATATTGAAGAAGGAACGAACAGATCTTAGGGTTTCTGATTTTTAGTATATTGAAGAAGGAATGAAGGCATTTCAGATTGAAGCTCTTAGGGTTCTCTAGAGAAATGAGTACTATTGAGGCTCTTAGGGTTCTTTAGAGAAATGACGGTTTTTTTCTAATTTATATGGAGGCGGACAGATGAGGCTCTTCTTAGGGTTTTTTTCTGATTTTTTTATTTTTTTTTATTTTTATAGGGTTTAGGGCTGCGGACAGATGATAAAACCGCAGCCCTTTCTATAATTTTTTTTTAACTGATTTTTTTTAATTTTGAAAGCGACTTAGGGCTGCGGACAAAATAAAAACCGCAGCCCTTTCTTTATCTTAGTTTTTGAAACACTTATGGGCTGCGGTTAAGGGTAAAAACCGCAGCCCTTTAATAATTTTTTTTTTCCAGCATTTTATTACTCATATTGGCTGCGTTTTCCTAAAAACCGCAGCCAATAAGCAGCAGCCAATAGCTTTTTTTCCACTAGTGCATCTAGATTTTGCTTCTTCAACTTCAAAGAATGGATTGAATTGATGATGGTGGAATGAATAATGAATAAATGACGTCAGTCAGTAATGGTGGAGTGAATGTTTGGGTAATGAAATAAATTAGTAACAAAAGAGGAGAGAGATGAAGAGTTAGATGAGAGAAAATATTATTGAATAAAGTAAAAAAGTTATTACTTTGATTATTGATAACATGTTAATTGCTAATGCCATTGAAAACATGTGTCCCACATCCATTTGAGAAATCAGACAAATGTTGGATAAGTTTAGAAAATTTTTCCAATAAAAAATACATAAATTGTCCCATATCCATTAGAGAAAAAAAATAAAAAGTAGAATTGCTTTAATCGGTTGGTGACTTGGTTTAACTGATTACCAAGACATATATAAATAAACACTCTAATCTTTTGCCAAAAAAATTGGCTATGAACTATAATATAATGTACAAACTATAGGAGAGATTGTCTCATTGTGAATAGCTGAGTTATTTTCAATTTTGATCTAAAAATAATTAATTAGACCTCAAAAAGATTAGTTATATGTAAAGTTATTGATTATAACATTCGATCAAATGACTATAAATTAGTAAGTTACAAGTTTAATTAAAAATGATCAATTACAACATTAAAGTGCTCTTTTTAAAGCTTCATAGGCTAAATTACAAGCCATCACATATATTGATCATTTACTATTATATTATATAAGTTATAATCATAAATGAGTTCATTATAACCTTGAAACGATCAATTATAATCTTAATTAAAGTGGTCAATTCTAACCTTTAAGTAATAAGTTAAAGATGATGAGTTATAACTTTTTAAAGACATTAATTTTAACATAAAATTATCAATTATGACATAAAATCTATCAATTTAATGATTGTATATTGTAAACAAATTGAAATTAAGCCAGTTAGACTACTTTTATATGAGTTATCTCATCGTAAGACGATCTTTCACAAGACAATACAAAATGCATTTCTTTAATTTTGTCCTTTGGCAATTGGTTTGAATTAGGGATTGAGATTTTTTTTATACTTTAAAAACCTATCTAAACCCATTAAACATCTATTAGTAATACATCTTTTAGTAATTAGGACACAAATTGTTGTGAGAGACGGTCTTTCTGAAAGACGCATTAAAAATATGGACTAAGTAGCCGAACTGATATAAATTGTTGTGAGGTCGTCTCTTTAAGAGACGGTCTCTCACAAGATTAGCTAGTAATGCAACACTTTACAAACACCCCTTTTTTAAAAAAAAATTGAAGAAAAGGGCCCGGTTAAAATGGATTGGGTCATTAGTTCTAAGTAGGGCCGGCCCAATGAACGCCTATAAGTCAGACTTTTTCTTTCACATTCAACATATCACAAATTATTAAACACAAAAACTTGCGTAAGATCGTCCTATTCTAAGATCACAATTGGGCTGACCTATTGCAGACGTGTGTGCTATACGCGTCCTCCAAAATTCCATCTTTTTGTTTTTTTTTCATTTTCTGGGCATTTTTTAATTTGGACTATAAAGGTATCAATTTCAACGTAAAGTAGTACTTAAACATATCAATTAAAGTAAATTTCAATTTGAACCTATATGTGATCAATTGTGGCGTTAAACTGATAAATTTCTATCTAAATTGAAATTTATATGATTAATGTCAAAGTAGATACCTTTAAGAGTAAAATTGTAAAAAAGAAGAGTGAAAGCGAGATGGACAGGAATATTAGGCCGTCTTACTCTAAGACAGTCTCTCCCAAGACCGCCTGATTATTAAATGAGAACGAGACGATCTCATAATGAAATTATTTATATTTGCTTGACTCAGGAATATTCATTTTGTTAAATTAATCCCTTATATAATATTATATTTATTAATACAAAAATGAGCAAATTATATAAACTTATCTGATATGATAAGATGTTTTGATACAGTTGTCAATATAATTAACGAAGTTGACAGAAATATACCAAAATTAGCCAATATTAAGGTGCTTAAAATGTTATTTTCATATAGTGTATTGTTTTAATAAGGAAGACTATTTAAAAAACAATGGGAAATGCACCTAACCTATTGAATTACACCAACTTTTTTTTTAAATGCACCTACTTAATTCATATGCCTCTTTGTGTTTATTGTTGATAGGATAGATAGTAATTTATTGAAAAATAATCTGTTGAAAAAATAATCAGCATATGATTTCATATTCAAGAATTATAGAGAAGTTCATTAACATATAAGTTTTATTGAATACGTCTCCTATGATTAATTAGTTTTAGGATGTACCTCGTCAAAATCGTGTACAATTGATTTTGCTCCTATAATCAAAATTTTCGTGTGTAAGCGCATTAACAAATATATTATCATTGCAAATTAACTAAAAAGCCAAAAATGAGAATAGCAAAAAAAGTCTTGGAGCAAAGGAAGTATATCACTTTTGTTATAGTTACTCATTAATGAAAAAAAAAACAAGTGGATACGATAAATGTATAAATTTGATGAAAAGATGTATAATAAACTATTTCCCCCCATTTCTGATTATTAGTCACTCTATAAACATACTATTATAGTATTATTGATCAACTATATGTTATAATTTTTTTTTTGTATGCATATTAAAAACATATACGGATTATCAATAGGCTAATTTGGTGATGAGCTTTAGAATAATATTCTAAAAAAATAAATGTTTATAAGAAAGTCATCACCATAGCCTTATCAAAAGAAAACAATATACTCCTACTACTTAAAAAGAGTTATTAGGTGAGACAAAGGCAAACAACAGCTATGTGTTTAGGTATATGTCCCATTTTTAATTTTTTTCCATAAAAAGTATTTTAAGTACATTTTGCATAGACATTTAGTGTTCACACCTAGAGTCAATATAATATGTTATACCCACATCATAATAAGTCCTACTACTTCACTTGAATATGAATCATATTGACTTGACTTCATGCATTCACATTACTTTCTATTTGACTCTTCACACTCATTCCCTCTATTTATATCATCACTTGAGTCTTCTTACTTATTCAAGCTCCCTCCTAACTAACATAAGAAGCAATAATCTAGTTTCCTTGCTTTTCCACTATAAAAAGTTTGAAAGAATCACGTCTTATTTCAGTTGAAGTAAGAATTACTTTTCTCGATAAGATCATGATTTTAAATTTCATCTGATCCTCTCTTTCTGCTGATCTACCTTGTAATCCGAAAAGACTAGGATAAAAAGAGAAAAAATGGGTTATGAAAAAGGAATAAGGAGCTCTAGTAAGGGAAATAAAGTGAGTGTTCCACCAAGAAGAGGTGATGTAAAAATCAAGATATTTAAAAAATTGTTGAAGAAATTTGGGTTTGTGAGGGTAAAACAGGAAAAGAAAAGAGAAGGTGGTAGTAAAACTTCATTTGTATGTCCACTTTGATGGCTTGTACGTTTTATTCTAGGGCTAGGATTTCTACTCATTATAATATGATAAATTTGATATCATTGTTTATACTATAGTCATTATATATATTACTGTTTGAAAAACCTTGAAACGAGTATTATTTTACATTTTAATTTACAATGTAAATCAGGGGCGGAGCCAAGATTTTAAATTAGGGGGGGCCAAATTGTTGATATAGTAGGATTTTAAATGAGAAAAAATTTTATTCCGAAAAAAGCTAGAGGTGTTAGAAACAGACACAATGGCTCGAAACTTACACGACAATGTAACCGAATCCGATTCGACTCGATTTTAAAAATTTACAATTATGTAAAAACAATATGGACACGAAATTCGATTTCAAGCCTACCCGAAACACGTAACCCGAAATCAACGATGACCTGAACGAACACCATTAGACACTAGTTAAGCTATAAAAATATTAAAATCATATAGACTGAAATGAAGTTGAATCATTGCAAAATTTATACTTAACAATAAATAGAGTTAAAGCTTCCCTATAATTGTTGTTTTTGAAAAAAATTAAGTGTTTTTGACTCTATATATTTGCCTAATAATTCTCCAAAAAAATATTATTAAAATTAAGATAGAAAAATATAAACAAACACTAAAAAAGATGAATGTTAGATAATGAAAGATATATAGTAATGACATTATAGTATAAATTTATTAGTCGATAAAAAATAATTGTTTGAATGACGATTTGATCCCTTAACCTTAGATTATAAATGTGTTACTCCAACCATTGAGCTATAGTAATTTTTGTTATATTGTTACTCTCTTTAAACTATATATCGTATTTGTAAGGGGGGCCAAAGCCAAAATTACAAAGGCTCGCATTTTCGGCAAGGGGGGCCGGGCCTCCGCCGGCCCCCAATGTGGCTTTGCCCCTGATGTAAATATGTTGATTCAAGCCCGAAATCTCATTTTGATGGAGGTGAGTTTGATCACCTAGTCGGGTACGAATTGGCTTGCACGCTTGAGAGCGATGTGGCGAGTAGAAGGGAGTATGAGGACATACGCTTTGGGTCACTTAATGAAGTGATGATCATTGATGATGATGGTGCTTGGTGCTTTGGTGAGTCCAAGATTCGAAGAGGAGAATGGCTGGAAGTATGCTCGACTAGGCCAGCAATGAGGGACCAATCGAGCAGCAGCTCCAGCAAGGGAGCAGAAATGAGGCAGTGACTTCAGTGGGCTCGCTCGACCCACTCGAGCGGTTAGGCTCGGTCGAGCGAAGGAGCAGAATTCGTCAGTGTACTTTCTGTTTTGTATGCGGTTTACTCGATTTTGCTTGGGCTCCAAGCACTATTGTGCTATGATATTCAAGAATGCTTTAGGGGCTATATAAGGGTCTCTAAACACTCTTAGAAAGTGTGGGAGTCATAGATAAGATTAAAAGCTAGGGTTTTACACCAAAAGGAGTCCTTCTTCTTATTTATGTATTTTGAGAGAGTTTGAAGGAGAGCTTCAAACTTTGGCTTTAAAAGTGTGTTCTAAAGCTTGAGAGTTGAGTCATTAATGTATTGTGGTTTATATTAATGATAATAAACTATATTTGAGGGGGAGGTATCATAAGATACCTCATACATCTTGTGTTGTAGGATTGCCATTGTTGTGCTCTGTTTTTTCTTTTGTTGTTCTTTGCTCCTTTTGTTTCTTGTTTCTTCACTAAACACTTAGCCCATTCACAACAAAATATTGTAAAGAAATCAGCTTTTTTATATTATTTAATGGATGAAAATGGAACAATTTAGGATATGTAGTAACATCATTTTAAAATATGGATGTTTCCTCAATTTGAAATCGGGTTAAGTTTTAATTGTTCAATTTGAAAATTTAAGTTGATGTTTAAGGCTTTAGGATATGTATCTACTTTAATGTTTTCTCACATGCGAGCTTGTTGGGTTAAAAATATGGATGAAGAAAAGATCTTCTTATGTGGCGCGAAACATTTCAGTTGAATTTGAAAGTTAGTTGAGATTCAAAATCATGACTTTTTTGTCATGCTGGCTAATGATACCTTTTCAAATAACAAATTGAACGAAAATCTTAAGTTAATAATTAATACCCAAAAATGTATTATATACTCAAACAATACATGATTTAAAAAGAATTACCGAGCTAGAACAAAAATGAAAGCATGGTTCCAACAAAAGAAAAACATATTTTTGTGCCCAAGGTCGGATCATTTCTTGTTAGCTCGGCAAGGTCAACGCTAGTAGCCCGCTCTGGTTTCTGAGCTTGATGCGCTGCTTACAAAGACTGGGAAAGTACTCTTGGGAATAGATGCAGGCATGATGTCTTGTTGAATCAGTCAGTCTTTTTCGCCACATCGGGGCTATGGGACTCGAACCCAATTCTTTCCGCGACCCCATAAGCTTCGCTTGTATTACTTTGGGAATTCCAACGATATGTTTAATCGATACAAATTGTGACCCGGATCTCGCAGATATTTCGATTCCGGCAAACGATGACGCTATAGCGTCCATTCGATTAATTCTTACTAAATTAGTATTTGAAGGAAGACGGTGCTATAGAAGAAGTTCGTGGAGGAAGAGTAGCTGTTGTCTCTTTCCCGGCAATGTCAGATCAGGAAGAGCCGGCTTTCTCTGTGGTTCGCTTTCCCTTCCTTACTCTAACGAGTAAGTAGTAAACAACCTTACTTATTCAAGTAAGTAATTGGCATTACCTTACTCTATTATGTAATTGCTTATGCGAAGCTTATCGAATGTTTACTCATTTTCCTAGCAAAGAAATTCTTCCCTAAGAAGTAAACTCGGAAGTGATAGATAGAAACCCAAGGGAAAAGAACAAGCTTGCGCGAACTATACAAAAGAAAGTCAAGTCTTTCCAGCATTGGCTGATTCCATGCCATCATACCAAAGATGAAATCCAACCTAGAGTCAGGGAGAGAAGTCCATAAGAAAGGGGAAATTCCTTTGATTCTTGGTTATCTGACTAAGGGTGGATGGGGCAGGGAATCTATGTAGAGGATGCCTACTATGTGGAAAGAGTGATCGACAACCTCTTTATTCAGGGAGTGCCTGAATATCGGCGAATTCGTAAGCTAATTTGGATAAAGGAGAGCCTTTCCATCTACAAGGTAAGGAGTCCTTATTTCAAAGCCTTACTAAAGGAAATAAATAGAATGAAATGAGCACAGCCGGCTGCTCTGCTACTAAGAACCTAACGGAACTTCTTGTTTTTTTATGTGTTTTATAATTCTATCTCATTTTTTTAATTACATATCATGCTAATCTAATAAAGTAAGTGCTTTCTTTGAACAGGAGAAGCTCCGAGCAACAACTCCTACGTGGCGAAATATAGGCCTACCCCCAACTTCTTCTTTGAGCCAGTTTCAACGGGCTCAGTGCACAAGGACAGATTTGTCTCTAAAGTGGGCCACATCCTGGCTAGCCCTACCGGGTTAGTTTTATTCGAGAGTTAAGGTTTCCAGTTTATATAGTTTTGTAAGACCTCTTGCTATGTTACTGCTCTCTTCTCCCTCATCCATGTTCTAAGGTATCGATTCGGGGATAGACCTTAGGGCTTTCCTGATAGCGTATGCTTAACTCCAACCTTCTCATTCCCGTCTGGGTATGAAACCTCCAAGTATGGTTACGCTCCGAGCAGACCAGGAGGTCTATGAGGTTAGCGTATGTTCGTAGTGATTGCCTCAGATTGAGGAGAACCTGTTAATCCAATTTTTATCAGCTATAGCTATTTTCTTCCTCATTGTACTTATTGCTCTACTCTTTACATTATAACAAATCTGATCTATTGTGCCTTTCCCTTTTTCATTCCCAAGTAAAGGGTGAGTCCCATGCCTTAGTTTGTGGATCGCGGTCTCACACACTAATCCCTACAGGTGCCTGTAGTAGGCCGGCCGCCCTACCTAAACCAATCATCATATCGGTCCCTAAGCCCCATTGCTGGAAAGGCTCGGCTTCAAAACCGTACGTGGAGCTTTCGCCTCATACGGCTCCTCTGGGGATGGAAGTAGGCCCAGCCCAGGCTTGTGCGGTTAAGGTTGTTGTACAGTACACAAAAAAAAGAAAGACTTTATTCAATGACTTGACTTACTTACTTCTTTATTCAATGACTTTACTTACTTAATTTTAGAGTAAGATCCAAAAGCTGCTAAACGACAAACCGGAGAGTTAGAGACCTTATTTTCAGCTTTCTCCTTCTTCTATTCTAATGTCTTCATATGAGTCTATTCTTACTCTAGGCTATCCTAGCCCGGGAATGGAGCGAAAGAAAGAGCAATTGAAGAATCAGAGGCTGCATCTTAATAATAAGCTCGCTGGAGAAGAGACTCTTTATGTTATGTCAGCTAAAGGAATTGCATTTATTTAGAGTAGTGGTTGACCGACCTGTACTGTAGGGCTTGAGCCCCGTCCCCCTCATCTGAAAACTTTGCATAAGAGAGACTTTCAAGGTCTTGAGGATAGAATAGTAGTAACTAGGGATTCTCTTTCCATAGTTCAGAAATGAATTCAGAATGACCTTGACAATGTTTTTCAGGAAGGTTCTTGGTTTAAAGAAAGAATAATGCCAGCCGATGAGACTGACCGCTGGGACAGATCTTATTTGAAAGAAAGTTAGCAACCGTTGGCTTGTAGGACCGAGACCGTGCTACTAGACGGGCTGACTGGGCTGGCTACTCTCTGTGCTCCCCGTTCCCAGCTGCTATAGGAAGAAAGCAAGGCGACCACTCTCTTATTGCTCTTATGGAGAAATAGGTCGCTTCCGTGACAATTGCTTCACCCAGTGGTAAAGGCGTTGACAAATTATCACCATGGGGAGTTTCCTTCAACCAGTTATTCTACCTATGAAGCTACAAATATGAAAAGGGTGCCGTGCCCGATCATCTAGCTCACTATGAGACTAGTACGCCTAATTTTTACTGGGATAATGAACTACTCTATTCGCAAGAGAAGAGCTGGGTGAACTTACCCTCCTACTCCAAAGAAGGTGTCTTCAATCTCAACCGCAGTAACCTCCACCTGATCATTTGCAGCCAACTTAGACGAATATTACTTCGAAAATACGGAGTTTCAGCGACATGGTCGTTTTGGGGAGCCATTTTAGAAATGAGACCGCTACGAAAATACCCGGAAAGGCTGCTACTTTATTTCACATATTTCATTTAGATGCCCCTCTGCCCGGGGCAACGGCTTTCCCTAACGCGCGTTCTGGAGTTGCTTGTTGCCACCGGAGGCTAAAGAACAAGAAAACAATAGTTAGAGGTAGTCTCTGACTCCCACCCTTCTACCCACTACCAATCGTGACACGCGCACGTACTCTTTCCCCAGCTTATTGATTGGCACCGAAAAAGATTACTACATTAAGATATAACTTTGATGTCAGGAAAAGAGCCAATGCGTCGATAGCAGGGTAAGGACTCTCCCGTCGGGCTAGCCTAGTCAGCCCGAACCTTCTTTCTTTTGCTTGGTTTTGAAAGACACACCGCCGTCAACTGGCGTATCCCGACGAGACTTTGAAAGCGTCCTGCTGTCGCATTCTTCCTTTGCGCTGTGCTCTCTTTCGCTTAGCTAGCTAGCAAGCTCTATACCCGAACATCTTCTGACTTATACTCTTGAGTTTCATTTCTTCTATAGCTTGAGTCTCATCCAAAGGATGCCCTCTATTGAATATATTGTTCTAGACCCACCCCTTTGACTTGGTGGAAAAAACACTCAAATCTCCGTTTGTTTCGCTAAAATGTGGTTTCAATGGCTGCCCCAAGAGCCGATCTTCTCTAACCCTGGGCCGGATCTACTTCATCGACTGTGTGCTTGCCGCCTAATCCTTCCCAACTCTGGCCGCCTGTAGCTAATGTTTTCCGAGTAGCGATTCAATATTACTTAGGCAAGTTAATCTTAGGGGGGACGCATACCACAGCTTGCATGACTCACTGCATTTTCCGAACAGATGAGTGATTCTTTCCTCCCCTTCACCACACCTTGGACAGATTGGATCCACGTCCAAACCTCTTTTCTTCAGACTCATACGAACCGGAAGCCCATTGTTCGGTGCTTTCCAAGCAAAAATCTTCCCTTTTTTTTAGCAAGAGTGGGTAAGAAGCGCGATCAAGGGAAGGTTTACTTTTCCTTTACGTGACCCTTGGTTCTGGAAGGCACATCGGCACCCACCGGAGGTTCGTACGCTCACGCTCGTTCCAGGTATTCCACTGGCTTATATACTCGCTAACGCTAGATGCTTCGTTTGTAAGTACATTTTATCCAGAGATCACTTTGAGAAAAAGCCGGCCATGTTAGGTTACTTTGGTGCTACAAGGTGATTGTCAGATATAGCTGCTAAAGCATTTCCAGTGAAGGGAAGCCGACTCCGCGGCAGAAGTTTGATCATCGACAGCATCGCGTCTGATTCCGGTGAAGCGAAAAGCTACAGGGTAAGGGCTTGGCTTAACCCTGTGTTCTCTCCTAATCAGGTCGGGGGCGGAGACCGGCAAAGTTCATCATTCAGTGGTAGAGTGTTCATAGAAAAGAAGGCGTCGCCCAACGAGTGGCAGATTTTTGTGGTGGATGCTAAGGCAGTTCCTTTTTTCTGGTTTCTGGAGAGAATCTTGCTCGTGGAGGAAGAGTACGCGTGCTAGCGCGCTACTGCTTAGGCAGTTGATCGGATCAGATAGCCCTTCGGGCTACCGCACAGCAAATTCCGATCAACAACTTGGAGGTATGGCTGAGTGGCTTAAGGCATTGGTTTGCTAAATCGACATACAAGAAGATTGTATCATGGGTTCGAATCCCATTTCCTCCGGCACGGAAGTGGAACGAGCGGGCGAAATAACGTGAGAGAAAGGACCGAACCCCTTGGTGGAGTCCAGTCCCCCGGAGGACTGAATAGCACTACTTAGTGACTAGGGTACTACGGACCCTCTGCCATCCACATTGCAGCAAAGCCGTTTCATGAGCGGGGGGCTAAGCGCAGTTCTTTGAATCAAACGTTGAATGAAATCTATTCTTTTTTAGATATCAAAATATAAATCGGATAGGATAGACGGATAGATCTATCTTTCTATTCATATAGAAAAAAAAAAGAAAATTTTAAGTAACGTAGCAAGAGAAGCCCCAAATCCTTGATTTGGCCAGGTAAAGTATTTTCTAGAAAACTTCCGAACCTGCCACGAAACTACTAAGCAAGGGCAAAAAAACGATAAGTAAATACATAATATCGAGCGCGATCTACGTATGGGGAATTCATTCAAAAGAGAAATTCATGTTCACTTACATTTCATATTGAAGTACTTCAAAATCAAAGATCTCAAATTTTATAATAATAAAATAGAGATTTTCACCACATTAAAATGACGGATTTTCTTCACAACAAAGTAAGTAGCTTCATGAGGCCATATAAATCGCATTAAAAAGTTTGGTCGAATTAAAAAACGTTAAAATTTTACACATTAAATCTTATAAATATATATCCTCCTAAACTAAAAATTCATATTACAAATTTTACTCTTCATTATTAGCTTTTTTATACATGTGTTGGGACGTTCAATATTCACAGATTTACTTCTTAAAAAACTATAAAAACTATGTAAATATATCGAGAACAATTTAACAAGATTTCAAATGAATATATTTAAATTTATAGAAATACATGAAAAATCATCATATACATGACTTTCTCACTTTAAGAAGAATATTTATTGAGAAATCGCATGTCGTAACCCTAATTTTCGGCTATTCCACGTGCTAGACAACCTTTTTTAATCCACGTGGTGAGCTTGACCTTCCAACTTTTCCATGTGGTAGACAAAACCGAAGTTTTTTTGTTTCCACAAAGAGATATTTCATTAAAACTTATCTAAATTCGATCAATTTATTTTCAGATTGTTTTGTTTTTATTCTAAGACAATATTCCAATTTTTTATTTCTCTATATGGTTTTATAATAACAAGTTTTATTGTAGGAAAATTGCCTTGGATTCAAAGATATAATAGCATTTTCAAGGCCTCGACAGATCTAGTTAAGGCAAGTTACCAATAAGGATTCAAAAGTTTAATGATTATTTAATCCGGAAAATGAAACTATGAAAGCCACACAACAGAAAGAATAAACATTCAGAAATACATTGTTAAAGTCTTTCAAGCCTCAAAAAATTCTACTTCAAGAATTAATCTCAAGCTCTACATTCAAGTTAAGATAAGTACTCCCTCCGTCCCTATGAATTTGCAACATTTTCTATATTCATCCGTGTTGGCCCATTTGGTTTTGATGATAACATAAACATTTATAAACAAACATATTACGTTTTTGAGATTATTGTGTTAGGTCATATATCCAATCTTTAAAAGGGTCGTTGATGGAACCATTAGAAGTTGAAAAGGGCATTACTACTTTACTGTTTCAAGATCAAGTCAGATTCGAAGATTGGTCAATCAGAGACAGTGCAGTATTCCCAAATCAACAGTCAGAGAAGGAGTCAACGAATTTAATCAAGAAAATAATTTTAGATTTATTTTTCTTTTTTATTTTTGTTGTACGGGTGAATAAAACTAGAATGCACAAGGTAGTTAAGTTGGAATTATTTTAAAACTAGATCTTAAATTAAAATAACTAACTTTTAATTTAAATCTTAAAATTAGATTTCTAATATTAGGTCTTGGCTATATTTAGCTAAAAGACAAAGGAAAACTTGGAGTAACCACCAAGTTTTCTATCCACTAAACTCACGTCATTAGCCCACTACTCCCACATCTTAGGATCATGGGATTAAGGCTTTACAAGATCTAAAAAGTATTTAAATGATGTTTTACAAACCGACACAAATTGGTGATCATTCAAGAGAAAATATTTCCGAAAATATATTTTTGTGCCCAAATATTTCATGAGTTTTCAAAATCAAGAAAAGGAAATCTTGAAAGTTTTTAATAGCTAATTAATTCCAAGATTAAATCCTTGTGCAATTCTTGTTTTGTTCATCCATTTTAGATAAATCTTGTACGGGTTTATTTGAGAGAATTTGTAATTAGACTTGGGTAACTCTAAGGAGAATTGAGAATAGAGAAAGAGAAAGAGAAAGAGAAGAGAGAAAAGGGAACGAGAAGGAGAACCGAGAATATAGAAAGAGAAAGAGAAGAGAGAAGAGAAAGAGAAGGAGAATTATTTTATGTAATAGAGAATTGATTTACATAAAACTAATAGAGAAGTGAAATCTCTAGAGGGTCGTGGCTTTTTCCCACGTTAAATCTTGGTGTTCCTTTTTAGTTTTCTTTATTTTGTCTTGAGTATTTTTATTATTCAAATTCCGCAAGAGAATAGGGCAAAAATACTCTAAGGGCAACAACAACAATTCACCCCCCTCTTGTTGCAGTTCATTGTCTGTAAGTGTTTCTACAATTGGTATCAGAGCCCTGTTCCTCATTTGATCAGGAAACCCTGAGAGCCGTATCTTGGTGTATTAGAGATGCTGAAAATGAACGAACGCATGGAAGAAGGGTACTCTACTCAGAGACCACAAATGTTCGATGGCAAATTCTATACGTATTGGAAAAACAGGATGGAGATCTTCATCAAAGCCGAGAACTATCAAGTTGTGAGAGTCATCGAAATTGGAGATTTTGAGGTAACAACTACCAACTCCAATAACGAGACTGTTCCCAAACCTATTACATAATACGAGAAAGAAGATTTTCAAAAGATGGAAATGAATGCTCTTGCTATCAAATTGCTTCATTGTGGGCTTGGTCCAAATGAACATAATCGCATTATGGGATGCAGAACAGCCAAACAAATTTGGGATCTGCTAGAGGTTACCCACGAAGGAACGAGTGAAGTAAAGCGTTCCAAGATTGACTTGCTCATGTCTTAATACGAAAGATTTGTTATGGAACCTAAAGAAAGCATTCAAGAAATGTTTACTAGGTTCACGAATATCACGAATGAGCTTGTCTCCCTTGGAAGGCTAATTCCCTCAGATGAACAAGTGCGAAAAATCCTAAGAAGCCTACCTCAAGATGATCGTTAGAGAGCGAAGGTCACAGCCATTCAAGAATCTAAAGATTTCACAAAGTTTAATCTGGAAGAGTTGGCTGGTTCCCTTATGACTCATGAATTACATCTGGGAACAGCTGACAGTTCCAGGAACAAGGGTCTGGCTCTGAGAGCAAACGATCAAGAAGAATCAGAAACTGATGAGGAAGAGGCAGCAATGCTGGTACGAAGATTTAAGAAGTTCTTCAGGAACAACAAGTATAAAAATCAAAGAAATAACAAAGAAAGAGGAACTTCAAATTCCAAACCATATGAATGCCACAAATGTGGAAGTACCGAGCATTTCATCAAGGATTGCCCATTATGGAAGAATGAGAAAGCTAAAGGAAAAGCAAGAGAATCAGGAAGACAACCAACAAAAAGAAACTTCAACAAAGCCGATTTTCGCAAAGCCATGATAGCTGCATGGGGAGAATCCGAAAGCGAGGCCGAAACCGAAGCTCCCGTTGAAGAAGAAGAAGTAGCCAATCTATGTCTCATGGCAACGCATGATGAAAAATCTAAAGGAAAAGAGCTACTGTCTTCTGATCCATTTTCTGATTACTTATTCAAATTGGATAAACATAGATTAGTTAAAATGATTTTAGAATCTCACGAAAATTTAGAAAAACAAACAGCCATCTGTCTTAAAACTGAAAAAGACCTTAAGGCGTGCAAAGACCAAATATCCTACCTCAATTCTTTTAGATCCGATGTGCAAACTCGATTCTTTGAATTGCTTGATAATAATGTGATGTTAAAAGAAGCTATAGAAAAAGTTAAAAAAGAAAACATCATGTTAAATATTAAATTGAATCAATTTAAGCAATTTGAAATGGAAGTGAATTATGAGTCTAATAAAGAAATTAAATGTGTTCTTCTTCAAATGAAATTAGACCTAGAATCCGCCTTAAAAGAAAATGATCGACTTAAGCTTGAATTAAATTCAAGAGGAAAAGGGAAAATCAAAGAAGTTCCTAAATGGATTCTTAATGCTAAAACCAAAGGAACCGAAGGTCTAGGATATGACAAACATGATAAAAAGAAAAAGGTCTACGTTGATCTCCCAAGTAAAAATGTCTGTTCCTTTTGTGGCAAAACTGGGCACCTGAAACATCAATGTTTAAAAAAGGAACAGCATAACAAAACAAACCAAATATATGTCGATAGAGTTTGGATTAAGAAATATGATTCTTGTATAATTGATAACCGGTTTTTAACGCGTCGTTTAC
The DNA here is from genome assembly GCA_019776075.1 of Amaranthus palmeri. NCBI lineage: Eukaryota > Viridiplantae > Streptophyta > Magnoliopsida > Caryophyllales > Amaranthaceae > Amaranthus > Amaranthus palmeri. The sequence goes on from JAAKBH010000751.1 coordinate 51,204, forward strand.
GCTAAAGACCTAAGTTAATCAAACACATTTAATTATAAACACCCTAGTTACAACTATAACGTGTATAGAGGTAAGTTTGGGGATCGAACCACAAGGAACAAGGGTAAGGAAGATTGAGTGCTAGGTGTAGAGGATGGTGTGTGTATGAAATTGGGGTGTTTTGCACTAAACTAGGAAAAGCAATAAACAAGATTAAGATAGCAATAAGAGAAAAACGGGGTTGGTGAGGATTCACCCTAGGTCGATACTATGTTCTCAAACAAAGCTAAGTCAAGGGAGATTGAGCGTAGCTCAATCGAGACACTCTAGATGACACGGGGAAGTTGATGACATATAGTCAATACGAACGACCCATAATCGCCCTATGTCTCACAAGGGAGTGGCAGGACAAGATATGTATTAAATATCAATCAATCAAACCACAACAACCTCAACCCTAATCTAGCATATGAACAACATTCACCAAACCTAGGGTTTCACCAAACCAAAACCCCTAAGAAATCTACTCTAGCATGTTTGGAATGAAAACAACAAAGAACAAGAGAGAAAGCATGTATGTAAACATTAGGGCAAGAAATAAACTAGCAATAATGAAAGACAAAGCAAGAAAACTAACTACCAACTATTCTAGAAAGCAATAACCAAGGCAAGAACAATGAATGAAAGCAATAGAACAAGATTGAAAGCAATTAATGAAGTATGAAAGATAAAAGCATTAAATAACATAAATGAAAGGTAAGTAAAAGCAATAAAGAGAAATGGAAAGATAAACTTACATAAATAAAGATGCTTCAATGAAAGGAAATGAAATTACAATACTTGAAATGTAGAAGAAAGCATAAAAAACTAATTCTAGGGTTTGGAATTGAAAGAAAGCATTAAAATTGATGTTCAATAGAAGAGAGTGATTCTATCTATCAAAGCATGAGTGAAATATTCAGAAAATAAGCCTTATATAGGCTGTACAAAAGTGCCCTAAAAAGCCCTAAAAAATTACACGTGTTTTATACAAGCGAAGAAAAGCGCAGCGCGAGAAAAAGCACCATTCGCCCGAATTGTGCCATTCGACCGAATGGTACACAATTCGGTATTTCCAGAATAATTGAGGCACATTCGACCGAACCTCAATTCCCATTCGACCGAATGCCACCGTTCGCCCACATTGTCTTGGAATTCAGCGTTTCCAGAATAATTGATTCATGCCGCCTAATTTTTGCTTGGATTAATGTTGCCGCCTAACTTTTGCTTGGAATACTAACATTAAGTTGCTGCCTAACTTTATATATATATATATATATATATATATATATATATATATATATATATATATATATATATATATATATATATATATATATATATATATATATATATATATATATATATATATATATATATATATATATATATATATATATATATATATATATATATATATATATATATATATATATATATATATATATATATATATATTCCGAAAATTGACCAGGGCTTCGCGAATGACTTGAAATGTGCGTCGAACTTTAACGAGGCCTCTACGAATGTCTCGAAATGTGCGCTGAACTTTAACGAGGCCTTTGCGAATGTCTCGAAATGTGTGCATCTTCTTCGATTACAATGCCTAGATCTCGAACTCGATCCGTTTCACCTCGAAATCTCCGAAAATACCTGAAATAACCTCAAAACACCGCGGAGACAAGAACAAGGTTAAATCGAGTGTAAAATATATAAAACCAATGAGAAACGACGAGATTCAACACCATAATGGGGATATAAATGTGCTCTAAATCGAGCACATCATCTCCCCCAAGCTTAACCTTTGCTAGTCCCTAGCAAAGAGACTAGGTAGGGACAACATGAAAGCACATGGGCTACCCAAAACAACTAACTACAATAACAAAACAAAACTAAACTACGAAGTAATAAAACCTAAAACTCACTGTCGTAGGAATCACGGTCGCACTTAGCACGTACGACAAGCCCTTTAAACCTCAAGGTCTCCCAAAGAGGACGAGTTAGGTCTCGTGAGGGTTTTCAGAAGGAGACCCACAAATCCAAAGCAAACTAAGTTCGTTTTGCAGGTTCTAGTGAGGGGGAACAGCTCATAGTATTCGACAGTGGCTGTTCCAAGCACATGACAGGCGATAGATCAAAATTTCTCTCTCTAGAAGCCTATGATGGAGGAACTGTGACCTTTAGCGACAACATGAAAGGAGAAATTATTGCAAAAGGCAAGATAGGAAGGTCAAGTTCCCATGCTATAGATAATGTATTTTTGGTCGAGAATTTAAAGCACAATCTTTTAAGTATTTCTCAATTTTGCGACACAGGTAACTCTGTAAACTTTACTTCTGAAAAGTGCATCATTTCTAGGAACGATACATGAGACATCATTCTGGAAGGAATCAGAAAAGGGAACACCTACGTGGTGGACCTGCACACTGTTTCCAAAACCAGTCTAACATGTCTGAGCGTTATAGAAGACGACCCTCTTCTTTGGCATAAACGATTAGGTCATGCTAGTTTTTCATTGCTTAATACTTTACGATCTAAAGACCTAGTAAGAGGATTACCGTCCCTAAAATTTCAAAAGAATGAAGTATGTGATCCTTGTGCCAAAGGAAAACATGCAAGGTCATCCTTCAAACCTAAAAATGTCGTGACCACCTCTAGACCGCTTGATTTAATTCATATGGATCTTTGTGGACCAATGAGAATCCAAAGTCGCAGCGGTAAGCGATATCTTTTTGTTATAGTTGATGATTACAATAGATTTACATGGACTTTATTTTTATCTAGCAAAGATGAGGCTTTTGGTGAGTTTGTTGCATTCGCTACTAAAATTCAGAAATCTAGTAACAATCAACTTGTCCACATAAGATCGGATCATGGAAAACAATTTGAAAATTCAAAGTTTATGGATTATTGCAACGAGCATGGTTTAAGTCACAATTTCTCCGCACCTAGAACACCACAACAAAATGGTGTGGTTGAACGTAAAAATAGAACCTTAGAGGAAATGGCTAGAACCATGTTAATAGCTAGTGGTCTACCTAGAAATTTTTGGGCCGAAGCCGTTAATACTGCATGCTATATATTAAATCGCGTTTTAATTAGACCAATCACTTCTAAAACCCCCTACGAATTATTTAAAGGAATTAAACCTAATATTTCATATTTTCGAGTCTTTAGGTGTCGATGTTTTTTGCATGTTAATGGAAACTGAAATATAGGTAAATTCGATGAAAGAAGTGATGAAGCAGTATTTCTTGGCTATTCATCTCATAGTAAAGCATATAAAGTTTATAATAAGAAGACTATGTGTGTTCACATAATATTTGATGAAACTAACTCTATGACGAGTGAACAAGAAACAGGTGATTTTAAGATATATCTTGTTGATTTGGACGATGAAGAAAATATACAAAAGGAGCAAGATCAAGAAGAACAACAACAGGTTCAGAATGTTGAACCAAATCAAGAGCAGGAGCCACAGGCAGAACTGGAACAGCCTGCAGTTCCTAATCCAGATATCCCAAGAGAAGCTCAAGAAGAAAGAAATAATGCTGAACCAAATTAGAATCAAGTCAGTGAGCCTACTTCCACATTAGGGGTGAAACTTATTCGGATTAAAACCGCAAACCGAACCAGACCAAACCGAATAACAAATATGGTTTGGTATTTTTTTTAATTTGGTTTGGATTAGGTTTGAAAAATCAAAAACCGAAATATTAAGGTTTGGATTAGGTTTGAGATTTTCATAAACCACAAACCGCAATTTCAGACCGCAGACCGAATTTTTAAAAAAATTATATAGGCTATAGCCCATTAAATATATATTAGCTCATCCCAAATAAAAAAATTTTAAAAAATTTTAAAAAATAAACTAAATAACTAATACTAATAGTCTAAAACCCTAAGCTGCTGCACTCTTTCATTTGCGCCGTCCCTCACTCTCACTCCTCCCTCATAGATTTTCACTCTTTCATTTTCAGTTTATCAATTATCACCCTCATAGTTTCATTTCATCTCCCTCTCTCAAAACCCTAGGCTTCTACCATCCCTCTCTCAAACCCTAGTTGCGTCGTCCGGCCGTCTCAGTCCCACTCTTCTACCGCCCTCCCAAGTCCCAACTGCCGTCAAATAGTAAGTCTTTCTTGTTGGTTTATTTTCATTTTTAATCTTTGATTGTTTTGGTTTATTTTCGTTTTTAATCTTTGATTGTGTTGGTTATTTTTCGTTTTTAATCTTTGATTGTGTTGGTTTATTTTCATTTTTTATTTTCGTTTATTTTCGTTTATTAGAGTAAATTCTTTTTAATTTTCGTTTTTAGATCTGTTTTATTAGAGTAAATACTGTTCAATTTTCGTTTTTAGATCTGTTTTATTAGAGTAAATACTGTGTTTAGATCTTTGTGTTTATTTTCGATTATTCTGATTTTTATTTTCGTTTTTTATTAGAGTAAATTCTGTTTAATTTTCGTTTTTAGATCTGTTTTATTAGAGTAAATACTGTGTTTAGATCTTTGTGTGTTTATTTTCGATATTCTGATTTTTATTTTAGTTTTTTATTAGAGTAAATTCTGTTTAATTTTCGTTTTTAGATCTGTTTTATTAGAGTAAATACTGTGTTTAGATCTTTGTGAGTTTATTTTCGATTATTGAAGAACACATGGAAGAAGTAGAGCAAATTGAAGAAGGTAACTTTTATTTATTTATTTATTTATTTAGTTTCAATATATCACATGTAAATTGTTTGTTTGTTTTTCAAATTCTAATTGTTTGTTTTTCATAACTTGTAGAGTTGATCAAAATGTCAATTGTTGATGAACAAGAAGCGATTATTCCCGAAACAGTTGAAATTAATATTTTGTAATTGCATTTCAAATTATATTATGATTTAGTTAATTTGTTTATTGATTTGGGATGACTTTCTTTATATTTGGCAAGACTTTATTTAGTGTTTTGTAAGACTTTATTTAAGACTTTGTAAGACATTATGTCTACCATTATTAATTGCATGTTTTTTTATTTCTTAAACATTTATTAATTATTCGGCCAAAATTGAAAATTCGGTCTAATTCGGTCCAATTCGGTTCGGTGCGGTCTACCAAAATAAATTGCGGTTCGATTTGGTTCAGTCTGGAAATTAATTTGGTTTGGTGATGGTCTGAAATTTTGGAGACCGAATTAAATATGGTCTGATTTGGTTTTGGTAAAAGACCAAACCGCAGACCGAACTTTCACCCCTTACCACATCTGTCTCCACCAGAGACTTTGTTCCAAGACCGTGGAAACACCAAAAATCACATCCACTAGACTTGATCATAAGCGACATGAACAAAGGCATACAAACAAGGTCACAAATGAGAAACTTTTGTGCACACTTTGCTTTTCTATCAACAATGGAACCCAAGAATCATGAAGAAGCTTTACAAGATTCGGATTGGGTGGTAGCTATGCAAGACGAATTGAATGAGTTTGAAAGAAACAAAGTATGACACTTGGAACCTAAACCCAAGAACAAGAAGATAATTGGACTGAAATGGGTATTCAGGAACAAGCTAAATGAACATGGCACAATAGTCAGAAACAAAGCAAGGTTAGTGGTAAAAGGATACAATCAACAGAAAGGTATTGACTATACTGAAACTTTTGCTCCCGTAGCTAGATTAGAAGCTATTAGAATTCTTATTTCTTTTGCTGCTTTCATGAATTTTAAATTATTTCAAATGGACGTAAAATGTGCATTCTTAAACGGGTTTTTAGAAGAAGAAGTATTTGTGGAACAACCACCTGGCTTTGAAAACCCAATTTCTCCGGATCACGTCTACAAGCTTGATAAAGCTCTTTATGGGCTAAAACAAGCACCTAGATAATAGTACGAGAGATTATCTAAGTTTTTGATTGATAATAAGTTCATACGAGGTAAAATTGATAAAACCTTATTCTTTAAGAATAAAGATTCGAATATTTTAGTTGTTCAAATATATGTTGATGATATTATTTTTGGTGCTACTAATGAATCGTTATGTAAGGAATTTGCTGACCTAATGAGTAATGAATTCGAAATGAGTATGATGGGAGAATTAAATTTCTTCCTTGGTTTGCAAATTAAACAAACTGCTAACGGTATTTTTATTCATCAACAAAAATACATAAAAGAACTTCTAAAGAAATATGGACTAGATAATGCTAAAACAAACCATACACCCATGGCCACTAACATTAGATTAGACGAAGACTCTAATGGAATTAATATTAACCAAACGATGTATAGAGGCATGATAGGATCACTACTATACTTAACAGCTCGTAGACCCGATATATCCTTTAGTGTTGGTTTGTGTGCAAGGTTTCAATCAAATCCTAAAGAATCACATCATACGGAAGTAAAAAGAATTCTAAGATATTTAAAGGGAACAGATGACTTATCCCTATTTTATCCGAAAAGTGATGTCTATGACTTGAAAGGGTATAGTGATGCAGATTATGCAGGTGATCTTGTGAATAGATTAAGCACTTCAGGAATGGTACAGTTTCTTGGATCTTGTTTGGTATCATGGAGTTCCAAGAAACAGAACACAGTAGCTTTATCCACTGCAGAAGCTGAATATGTAGCAGCAGCAGCCTGCTGTTCCCAAATGTTGTGGATTAAACAACAACTAAGAGATTTTGGTATTAAACTTGAATGTGTTCCTATTTATTGTGATAATACTAGTGCTATTTGCATTTCAAAAGATTCAGTGCATCATTCTAGAGTTAAACATATTCATATTAGACACCATTTTCTTAAGGATATTGTAGAGCATAAAAATATTATTGTTAAACATGTCAATACTAGTGATCAAGTTGCAGATATTATGACCAAACCGCTTCCAAGGGAACAATTCGAAAAGATGAGGTTGGAGCTAGGTATGATCAAGCTTCACTAAAGTTTAATGCTAGTATTCCTCCTCGAAACATCTTGAAAAATTGGAAGGGTTCAATCAACCACAACAACCAAGATTGATTATTCAATCATTGCGAGATTTGGGTATGCATCTATTTAAGTACGTGTCTTAAACATTATCTTGATTGCTTGCATGTTTGAACTGATTACACCAAGTAGCATAAATTATTTCATATTATTTTATATTATTCCACATATTATAATTTATCTTTCAAAAATCCACAAAAATATTTTTATTTTTCACAAATTCCAGCATTTTTCTTTATTTTAATTTATTTCGGTAAGCCCATATTATTTATGAAATGGAAGACGGATCATCGAGGTGTTTCGGAAGGTAGTTATCATAATTGATATATTCAACGAACTTACACGTAAACCCTTCGTTACCTCACTAAGTCCACACGCTAAAACTGAATTCAAGAAGTTGTACTACTTTTCATAACCGTCCCTTCACACCCTTTATAACCCACTCCTCACCTCACATCCATCACACTTACCATAATTACCAAAGTACAACTCCCTCTTTATCTCACCAAAACCATCAACCCATTTTCCTTCTTCAACAATCCCTAACCTTCATCAAATCAACTCTCCATCACCATGAAAACTCCCAAGACTTCATCTACCAAGAACACCAAAGGAAAGGCACCCAAATTCATACAACCGGAACCACTACAAGTAATTCACCCTTCATCCGACAACCCACAATCATCAACTCCCTCATCTCAACCCAAATCATCTAAACCCATGCATGTTGGCACAAAAAGGGCTTTTTCCACCAAAGGAAGCTCATCTTCAAAACCGGCAAAAACGACCAAGGTCGTGGATCCTGATTGTGCAGAGGAGGTTGCCAAAGAGATGTCCGTAGGATTTGGATTAGACAAATATTGGTATGATTCTACTCCCTTTCCTCAATTACACGCCATTTTAAGTAATCAAGGGTGGGAAGAATTAATGAGTAATTTTTCTTGTAATCCTATTTATCCACATCTCATGAGAGAGTTTATTCAAAATTTTACAATTGACAATGGGGTTTGTTCAAGCATGATTAAAGATATTAAAATCGAGTTTAATAGTTTAATGTTGGGCAAATGGTTCGAAGTTCCAGTGGTAGGGTTTGATACATATTATGTTGGGTCAAAGATCGTTTTTTCTGGTATTACCGAGAAGACTGTTTTGAAATTTCTTGGTCAAGAAAGTAAAAAGAGATTTATTCACATGTCTCTGTCTCCACTACACAAGCTTCTTTACAACATCGCCCGTAGGTTCATTTTACCCCGCAATTCCAAGCGGAGTAAAGTGAATTTACGAGATGCAACATTGATTTAGTGCATGGCTAATCACATTAAAATTAATTTTCCGTCGTTGATGGTATCACATTTATCCGAGTGCATTGAGAAAGGACTTATGGTTGGATACGGTGGTTTTTTGACTTGCATTTTTAAGAAGTTTGGAGTCCCATTGGATGGGCTAATTTCCTATGAGCGCCAATAATAAAATAAGTGAGAGGTGTCTTACTAATTTACACCTCCAATTAAATGATAAAGGGATTCTAGAACATGCCATTGAGGAGGTAGATGTGAGTTCTGATGAAGAAGACGAGGAGAAAGTAGAAAAAGAAGAAGAGGAGGAGGAAGGAAAGGAAGAAGAAAAAGGAGATCAGGAGGATGTTCCCACTGCCACTACTGAGGCAGAAACTGAAAGGGAATAGGAGGAGGCTGTGAGTGAGGGGGAACAGGTTGAGGGAGAGGAAGAAATGGAACAGGAAGATGATGAGGACCTTCATGTGCCTCTAAAGAAAATCAAGAAACCTTCCGTGCTCACACCAAGGAAGAGCAGGAGGTTAGCTTCCAAAAGTTCCTCGAGCCAACATGATGACATTACTTCTCCAACCCCACCATCACCAAAACCAGAATCACCCACACCATTCCACATTCCATCATCACCACCATCACCAATTCCCACTTCACCGACACCTACTGGTTTTGATAGGGATGCCTCACCCTTTCCTCCAACTCCAATTGAGCTTATCCTTTCCAAATTTGATTCCTTGCAGTCCCAACTCATTGATTTCCAGAGTGAAGTTCGTGCCTCACTCTCCACACTTGAAGAGCACATGTCCCAGATGGAGTCCCGTCCTGGAGCAAAGCTTGACACTGTAGAGGTGCAAACATAATACGTAAATGAGGAGAATGCTGCCTGATCCCTCCTGTTTATGTTCTAATGTTTAAATTAATGTTTGTTGGCCACATCGTTTGTAATCTCTAAACAATTTTTTTTTGCTTATTTTGTGTACCTGCTGGGGTACAAAACAATTGCTTTATGCTTATGCTACTAACACTCCTTTTAATCCTAAATTTCTTATCCCTTAGTCTCTACCCTTTATGGTCTATGATGTTTGAATGTGTGCATTTCTTGATTTATGTTGGGCATTTGCTTTCTTAGTTTGTTGCTTACTATCTTAATTTGTCTAATGCTTGCCTTAGAGCTGTGGATTGATCTATACCCCTACTTTTTGATTGATGTCAAAAGGGGGAAGAGGGCAAACAAACTTAATTGAATGCTAATGAATGCTTACGTTTTTCCTTATTTTTTTGACTTAATTAGTTCTCTGTTTGTGTTCTAAATCTAAACCTAAGACTTTATGACTTTAGTTTGTTCTAAAACGTCTAAAACTTTTAGAATGTTCTTAGTTTATGATTTAGGTTTCTCTTTTATAATGCTTAGTATATGACTTACTGTTTGATATACTTATTAGGCTTTGTATGCTTATGATATGATCATGATTGGTTTACTACTATTATGTTTGATTTATATGGGATACATTGGTTAATTGTTGCTTGATACGAATTATTGGATATCACTCTTGTTTACCTTTGATTCTTACAACTCATAATATTTTGAGGTACTTAGATTGTTGTGTTTCTTAATTTTATGTTTCTTACTTTATAACTTTCTTGATTTATAAGTTTTTGTTATTTATGTTTATGTTTTGTTTTGTTTTTAATTTTGAAAACTTAAGTCATGTTTAACTACATGATTTTCGAAAAAAAGTTTTAAAATTTAACTTATTGGAGTAATATGTTTACATTAGAGTTTAGTAAATTATTTGTGACGATTTAATTTACTAGATATGGTTGAATGTGTGTTAATCTCTAGCATGTTCATATTATATGTTTTGCTCTATCTTTTATTAAGTTTGTTTATAAAGTTTGTCATCATCAAAAAGGGGGAATTTGTTGGCCCATTTGGTTTTGATGATAACATAAACATTTATAAACAAACATATTACGTTTTTGAGATTATTGTGTTAGGTCATATATCCGATCTCTAAAAGGGTCGTTGATGGAACCATTAGAAGTTGAAAAGGGCATTACTACTTTACTATTTCAAGATCAAGTCAGATTCGAAGATTGGTCAATCAGAGACAGTGCAGTGTTCCCAGATCAACAGTCAGAGAAGGAGTCAACGAATTTAATCAAGAAAATAATTTTAGATTTATTTTTCTTTTTTATTTTTGTTGTACGGGTGAATAAACCTAGAATGCACAAGGTAGTTAAGTTGGAATTATTTTAAAACTTGATCTTAAATTAAAATAACTAACTTTTAATTTAAATCTTAAAATTAGATTTCTAATATTAGGTCTTGGCTATATTTAGCTAAAAGACAAAGGAAAACTTGGAGTAACCACCAAGTTTTCTATCCACTAAACTCACGTCATTAGCCCACTACTCCCACATCTTAGGATCATGGGATTAAGGCTTTACAAGATCTAAAAAGTATTTAAATGATGTTTTACAAACCGACACAAATTGGTGATCATTCAAGAGAAAATATTTCCGAAAATATATTTTTGTGCCCAAATATTTCGTGAGTTTTCAAAATCAAAAAAAGGAAATCTTGAAAGTTTTTAATAGCTAATTAATTCCAAGATTAAATCCTTGTGCAAGTCTTGTTTTGTTCATCCATTTTAGAGAAATCTTGTACGGGTTTATTTGAGAGAATTTGTAATTAGACTTGGGTAAGTCTAAGGAGAATTGAGAATAGAGAAAGAGAAAGAGAAAGAGAAGAGAGAAAAGGGAACGAGAAGGAGAACCGAGAATAGAAATAGAGAAAGAGAAAGAGAATAGAGAAGAGAAAGAGAAGGAGAATTATTTTATGTAATAGAGAATTGATTTACATAAAATTAATAGAGAAGTGAAATCCCTAGAGGGTCGTGGCTTTTTCCCACGTTAAATCTTGGTGTTCCTTTTTAGTTTTCTTTATTTTGTCTTGAGTATTTTTATTATTTAAATTCCGCAAGAGAATAGGGCAAAAATACTCTAAGGGCAACAACAACAATTCACCCCCCCTCTTGTTGCAGTTCATTGTCTCTAAGTGTTTCTACAATCCGCCCCACTTAAATTGTAGTATTTTTATTTTTGGACTATGACCCACCACTTTCATTTAATCTCATCTATACATTTTAATTCTCTTTTAATTTCATCCACACAATTCATTCTCTCTCTTCATTTATTACCACTTTCTTAATTCTTACCATTTTTCTCTTTGCTACTATCTCATAGGGACGGAGGGAGTATGGCCTTCTTCTATAACTTAGAGAGCAACCGAGAAGACCAGAACCCAATTTTCCCAACGATCTTATCCACAAGAGGCCGACAGTCTCGCGTATTCAGCTTCTAAAAATGGAGGGGAACGCCAAGATATCTAAATGGGAAGGAGCCCTCCTCCATGTCAAGAAAGAGGGTGATTTGCTCTCTAACCTGAGTGTCAGTCCCTGAGATATACACATTACTTTTGCTCGTGTTCGCCTCTAACCCCGAAGCCTTTGAGAAATTGTGGAAGGTGCGCATAAGGCATTTGACTAATTCTAAATCCGCTTTGCAGAACATAAGTAAGTCATCTGCAAAAAGGAGGTGAGTAATCTTGACTTTCTTGCATCTGGGATGGACTTGGAAGCTTTTGGACTCACTTTGCTTATGAAGCAGCCTGGACATATACTCCATTGCAATTGCAAACAAGTATGGGGATAAGGGATCACCTTGGCGAAGGCATTTTTTTGCATCAAAAGGCTCCATCGGCATGCCATTCACAAGAATCGAGAATGATACAGTGGTGACACACAATTTGATCCAGTGGACGAACTTTGGAGGGAAACTGTAACACCCCCATAAATAGGTCCAAATTTTAAAAACACTTTTAAAGAAAACATGAGCTAAAACCTACTCATGGGAGCGTTACCGCCACATCTATCCCTGATAAGGAATAAATGTAAGGCTAAACAACTATATAAAATAATCCTATACAATTTAAGAACTAAACAATGTTTACAACTGGAAATGAAATTTTAACTGAGACGTGACTACTAATAAAACTATTTTCCTAGGTGAACCTCACTCTACGATCCCCGCGCGGTCAATCACCTGCAAAAAATAAGAATACAAGAAAACAAGGGAAAACTCCCAAAATCAGATAAACTGAGTAATTCCAACTCCATCCCGTAAAACAGTTTAGTTTGAAAATAATTTAAGAAAATAAAATATAATTGAGTTGAAATAATTGTAGAAAAGAAAATTTTATCAAGCTGAGTTAAATATCAAACGTATAAGCATAAAATAAAATAAAACATAAGCCATTTAATTAATTTGATATTTAATAACGACCACACATATATCCAATTTTAATTTGAGGGAACGAGAACGCCAGTAGGCCGAGGCTTTACCCCTATACCTACTTCATCAAGAGGTCGTCACTCCAAAATAATTCATCAAGGCCAGCAGAGTAGTCTCAGGTAACCCTAATGTGCACACCCCTTCTACTTGGATCACAACAAATAGAAGGAAGACCAAAAATCGTATCGAGCATCAAAAATAATAATAATAATAACCTGTCGGCAGCTATACTAACCAAACAGGGCAACCTGTTCATCACTCTTATACTTGGATCACAACAAATATAAGAGTTTCATTCCCATCGTTACACTTTACGTGATTTAATATATTTTATTAATTAGTAGTGAGCACATAAACATATAATCAAACATCACATTATACATTTTATGTAAAATGATTATAAATTTTCTCAATAAATATATATCAGGAATATCCATCTGAAATCTCATATCACCTTCTTAACATCAATTTGGTGATAACAACAATTAGAATCATAAATATCTCTTTTTTTTTCGACCCAAATCGTCTTTTAAAACCTTAATTAAAATAATAATATAACTTCCATAAAATAATAAGATAAATATTTTCTTTCAAATTTAAAACCATATCAAACTTAGTTATTAAAATAATAATACAAGTTTTATTAAAATAAATAATTTTAAACTCAAGGTTTGACAAAAATAATATTCAAGATAAATACATTTCATTCATGACTGAGAAAAGGAACTCCCAACTGATAGAATCATAAGCTTTCCTGAGATCCATCTTGATCATGCATCTAGCGCTATTGTTTTTGCGAGTGTACCCTTTGATGAGCTCTGCTGCTAGGAGAATGTTATCCGCCATTTGCCTCCCTGGTATGAACCCTGATTGGGCTTGATATATATATATATATATATATATATATATATATATATATATATATATATATATATATATATATATATATATATATATATATATATATATATATATATATATATATATATATATATATATATATATATATATATATATATATATATATATATATATATATATATATATATATATATATATATATATATATATATATATATATATATATTGAAAATTTGGAAATATTATATAAAAGGAGGAAACAAAACACCACACTGTGACTTGGAACTCCCAACCCGCCGGCATAAAAAAACCCCCGTAGGGAAAAAAGCCATTGGGAAAAGAAGGCCAAGAAACAGGCCACCCGAAACAGCATAGGGGTGGGCTATGCAAAACGTTTTCAAAAGCACCTCTAAAGTTTGTCTGAGCATCTTACACACCAAAAATAACAATACTAACACCAATACAAAAAGACGATTAATCACAAATCACTATGATCCGCGAAACACCATGGAACAGTTGCTTGCAGCCACCAAACAGTATCGCCAACAAAACATCAAACATTGAGGACCACCAAAGGAGGGAAATATCCACCCATTCACCCTGAACAACCAATGAATCAATGGTTGTACATAAACACCAAAGGCCAGCTAGCGATCAATATCAAAATGAAAACACTTAGTCACCACTGACACCTCAGATCACAGGCCGCCGTCGAGATAACCTTGATAACCAGCTGAAACCTCAGATCAATATATATATATATATATATATATATATATATATATATATATATATATATATATATATATATATATATATATATATATATATATATATATATATATATATATATATATATATATATATATATATATATATATATATATATATATATATATATATATATATATATATATATATATATATATATATATATATATATATATATATATATATATATATATATATATATATATATATATATTTGCCAGTTAACTTGTATTATATACCAAGAGAAAAGACAAAACAGACGTTCAGGGTGGAAATTAACTCCCCCCGAACCACCAAAAACGCTAACGCTCTTTACAAAAAGGAGAGCGGAAGCCCAAAAACCCTAAAAACCAACCTACTTACATGACAAGCCAATCCATCATTTTACTATTTGCCCTACCGGCAATCCTAAAGACTATACAATTTATAACCTCCTTCAAATTGAAGGTCTGGTTATCAAAAATTTTCTTGTTACGCTGCATCCAAATGTTATAAATCATTTCCGTCCAGAGCCCAACAATCAGCTTGGCCCGATCAGTCTTCTTCCTGTTTATATTACTGATGTTTTGAATTTCGGTCTGAAAATCGGTGTAGTCGAGGCCCCGAGGAAGGAATTTGAAGATTCTAGCCCTGATTTGCTTGGCATTCGAGCACTCAAAGAAAAGATGCTGGGCAGTTTCACGAACCCCATTACACAAAACGCAAGTATCATCCGAGATGTCAGTCCAAGTCCCAACTCTGTCCCTAGTAGCCAACCGGTCCTGAACAGCAAGCCAAGTGATGAACCTGGCGCTAGGACTAGCGATGTTTTTTATCATAATATTCCCCCACTGGACCCTAGGCTCTTCTGCAATCAGGCGCTCATATACCCTGCCAATGTGGAAGGTATCTCCTGTAATAATATTGTCCCAGCCCCCAAGGTGGTCCAGAAGCTCTCTCTGCTTGATAATCTTCTTAAAATTCCAAGAAGCATGAATAGAGGGGCAGACTTCTTGGATCTCTTGCGATTTCACATAGTAGCTATGAACCCATTTTACCCACAGATTCTCCTTTTTGCTCGCGATGTTCCACAGATGCTTGAGAATAGCAACCCCATTCCACAAGTACATATCTCTCAGATTCAAGCCCCCCCTTAGAATAAGGTAAGCTCATTTGTTTCCAAGCAACAGCTTCTTTCCTAGAGATCCCCTCTTTACCCGTCCAGATGAAAGTTCTACAAATGTTCTCAACCATCTTGATGACTTTTTTAGGGAGGCAGAAGATTTGGGCCCAGAAATTATGCATACCTCCAACAACACTTCGAACCAGTTGGACCCGACCTGCATAGGATAAAAGACGAGAGGACCAATACCCGATTCTTCCCACAATTTTATCAACTAACGGCCTGCAATCTCGAGCATTGAGCTTTTTGGAGTGTAAGGGAGCTCCCAAATATCTGAACGGAAATTCGCCTTCAATCATGTTAAGGTGGTGGAGGAGCCGCTCTTTGCAATTGATTATCTACCCCAAAATTCATTCAAAACCGTTAAAAAAACGCAACTTGACCCTTAATTTCAAGCATATGACAATTATTTTCGATTCTAACAACTTCAACACAATTATATACACCAAATAGTGTTGTGTGCCAAGTTTCATGCATAAAAAACAAGATTTAAGCTACTTTACGCTCGAAAATGCCAAAATGCATTCAAAACCGTTAAAAAACGCAACTTGACCCTTAATTTCAACTGTATGACAATTATTTTTGATTCTAACAACTTCAACACAATTATATACACCAAATAGTGTTGTGTGCCAAGTTTCATGTGTTTTTAACCATTTTGAAGCATTTTTAATTTTGCATTAACATATATAATATTTTTTTTCTAAGTGTTTTCAACAAAAACTTCCATTATTAAATTTATGGATGATCTCATAGAAGCCATCAAGAATGTCAGGGTACAAAATATTGATTCCGTAAGTATTTTATTTAATTAGTTATTATAATAGTTTTTTAAATTATTTATTTATAATATATATTAATTATATTATATAATGTACGACTAACTTTTTAATAATAATTGATTTTAATTCGTAGATTACTAACTCTCCAAGAGAAACACGCGAATTGACGGATATTGAACTACGCAAAGTCAAAGAAAAAGTCGCCGTGTTTATTTCTAACTTATTAAGTTGGTAGCTAGATTATTATGTATCGTGTAGAGATACTTATGTATAATGTTTATTTCTAATTATATGCGGTGTAATACTTTATGTATATGTATATATATATATATATATATATATATATATATATATATATATATATATATATATATATATATATATATATATATATATATATATAAATATATATATATATATATATATATATATATATATATATATATATATATATATATATATATATATATATATATATATATATATATATATATATATATATATATATATATATATATATATATATATATATATATATATATATATATATATATATATATATATCTATATATATATATATATATATATATATATATATATATTAAAATCACACCGGTGAACTCAGACACAAGCTTCTTTGTGGTGTTTATTTATGGCCTTCATAATGTCAGAGACAGGCGGGATTTGTGGAAAGGTTTGGCAAATCTAAATAACAGAGAGCCGTGTTTATTCATGGGTGACTTCAATGCCATTTACAAAGATGAGCACAGGAAGAACGGGTCGCAGGTGTCAACTTATGAAACAGCAGACATGCAGCAATGGATGAATCAACTGGACCTCCACCCTATTCCTGAACGAGGGCATAGTTTTCTCCTGGTCTAACAGAGAAGAGGGGGAAAATCGTATCCTCACCAAGATTGATCACGCCATTGGAAACATCCACTGGCTAAATTCCTATAGCCACGTGAATGTCTTGTACGATAATCCGATGTTTTCTGACCACTCTCCTTTGATTATTAATATTACAGATTATGAGCAAAATCAGAACAGGCCGTTCCGTTTCTTCAACTACCTTTGCGATCACCAGGAGTTTACAAAGGTGGTGGAGGAGGCGTGGAAGCTTGAGGTCAAGGGTGAGGGTTTACAAAAGTTGTGGTACAAACTGAAAAATGTGAAAAACCAGCTGAAGCTCCTTCACAAAAATGAGTTCGGTGGGATAAATAACAGGATCAAGTTATGGGAAGATAGGCTACAGGGAACCCAGACTAGACTCCAAATGAACCCTACAGATGATGAGTTACACAAGCAGGAAAAAGAAGCTGCTTTGAATGTGAGAAAATGGAGGAAGATTGAGGATAAGGCATTGCACCAGAAAGCTAGGATTCATTGGATCAAAAATGGGGATGACAGCACAGCTTTCTTTCATGCCACTATCAAAGAAAGAAGGGCGTCAAACAGCATCCACGAAATCCAAGACAATGATGGTAACTGGCTTCACAAATCTCATGAGATCCACAATGAAATTCTCCAATTTTATCAAAACCTCCAAGGTACTCCTACTCCCAACCTTGAGGTGATTGATAGAGTCAGCATGAGGGAAGGTCACCAGATCGATAATCAGAACAACCAAGCGCTCATCCGAGAGGTAACAGATGAAGAAGTTAAGGAAGCTCTTTTTGGGATACATGACAACAAAGCTCCGGGAATCGATGGGTTTAATGCTTGCTTCTTTAAGAGGGCTTGGAATATCATCAGAGACGACTTCACCAGAGCTATAAAAAGTTTCTTCAAAGACAAATCTATCTTCAGTCCTATCAACTGCACATCCGTCACTCTGATTCCCAAAACCTCAAACCCTAATCGGGTAGGGGACTTCAGACCTATCGCTTGTTGCACGGTTATCTATAAAGTCATTTCAAGGATTCTTGCAGGGAGGCTCCAGAAAGTGATGTCGGGGGTTATTGATCAAGCCCAATCTGGTTTTATCCCAGGAAGGCAGATGGCAGACAACATCCTACTGGCAGCTGAGCTTATAAAGGGGTACTCAAGGAAAAATAATAGCCCTAGGTGCATGATCAAAATGGATCTTCGGAAAGCCTATGACTCGGTTAGTTGGGACTTTTTGTACTCTGTGATGAATGAAATGGGGTTTCCTCCGACATTTGTGGACTGGATCAAGCTTTGTGTCTCTACGGTGTCTTTCTCTATCCTAGTCAACGGTAGTCCGCTTAAACCATTCCAAGCTAAGAAAGGGCTTCGCCAAGGGGATCCTCTGTCGCCGTACCTGTTCGCTATTGCCATGGAATATTTGTCTAGGCTCATGAGAAAGCAGAGTGATAACCCTTCCTTCCACTTCCACCCTAGATGCAAAAGGGTGCACATCACTCATCTTCTTTTCGCAGATGATCTTCTTTTATTCTGCAGAGCTGATGCAGCCTCAGTCCAGAGTATCATGAGCACCTTCCAGAAATTTTCCAGAGCTTCAGGGCTAGTAGCTAATAATAGCAAGAGCAACGTGTATATGTCGGGAGTAGATCAACAGATAAAACATGAGATTCTCCACAGCTTACAGATGACAGAAGGCGCCTTCCCGTTCCGCTACTTGGGGGTTCCTCTTCACTCCAAGAAGTTGAACACTCGTGATTGCAAGCCTCTCGTTGACAAGATTGTGGGGAGAATCAATTACTGGTCTTCTCGTCTTCTTTCTTACGCAGGGCGGGTTCAATTAGTCCGGAGCGTCATTGGTGGCATGCACAATTTTTGGTCCCAAATATTCTGCCTCCCGAAAAAGGTGATTAACATGGTCGAGAATATCTGCAGGTCGTTCATTTGGACCGGTAAAGAAGGGCTTTCTCGGAAAGCAGCTGTTTCCTGGCATCAAATGGGGCTTCCTTTCTTAAAAGGGGGGCTAAATCTGAGAGATATGTATATCTGGAACAGAGCCGCTATCTTAAAGCATCTTTGGAATCTCGCGAGCCACAAGGAGAACCTTTGGGTGAAATGGGTGCACAGTTACTATGTGAAGACTCAGGAGCTTCTCAACTTGAATCCCTCTATTCATGCTTCTTGGGGGTTCAAGAAGATCATTAAACAAAAGGAGTTACTAGATACTCTTGGAGGATGGGAGAAGGTCACCACAGGGGGGTCATTCCACATAGGAAAGGCTTATGAGTTGCTTATTGCAGAGGCTCCCAGAGTCAGTTGGGGTAATATCATGATCCGGAATATAGCTAGCCCTAGTGCTCGTTTTATCACTTGGTTAGCAGTCCAAAACAGGTTAGCAACCAAAGACCGAGTTGGGAAATGGGTGGATACCTTAGATGAGTCATGTGTTCTTTGTGACGGAGCTAGGGAAACCAGTCAGCACCTCTTTTTTGACTGTCCGAATGCAAAGGAGATCAGAGCCAAAGTTTTTAGTTTCCTCAGCTGGAACCTGGAGGACACAAACTTTCCAGATGAAATTCAGACCATGAGCAGAATCAGCAAAAAGAAGACAGACCGTGCAAAACTCATTGTAGGCCTTTGGACTGAGATGATATACAACATATGGATGCAGCGGAATAGGAAGATTTTTGATAACCATTCCTTAAGGCTAGGGGAGGTTATAAATTGTATAGTTTTTAGAATAGCCGGTAGGGCTAATAGTCGTATGAATGATATCCTTGTATCTAAGTAGGTAGTTGTTGTTTTTGGGCCGGCGCTCTCCTTTTTGTTTAGAGAGCCGGTATTTTTGGTGGCTCCGGGGGAGTTAATTTCCCGCCTGAGCGTTTGTATTCTTTGTCCTTTTGAGTATATAATACAACTCACTTGACAAAAAAAATATTATAATTGAGTGATATTTTGGCATTTATCGACGGTTGATTATTGTGAAATATTTATTATTTCATAATTATGCTAATAATTATTATTATTTATATACAAATATTACGAAAACAAAAAAAATTAAAAAAAAAATATGAAAGGGGCTACGGTTTTGCCCTAAGTCCGCAGCCCTTAAGCATTCCATACACAGCCCATAATCAACTTAAGGGCTGCGGTTTTGCCCTATGTAAAACCGCAGCCCTTAAGCTTTCCAACACAAAGCCCATAATCAGCTTAAGGGCTGCGGTTTTGCCCTATGTCCGCAGCCCTTAACCTATTTTTTTGCTGCGTATTTTGACCGCAGCCCTTTAATATTATTTGTTGCTGCTACAATAATGGCTGGGGTTGAAATACGCAGCCCAAAGAGGCTAAAAAACCGCAGCCCTTAAGCTTTTTTCCACTAGTGTGTCATTATGTTGCATCATCCACTTTAGTGTCGAGACCTTCGCAAAAATGATTTGTTAGTCATAGTATAAATATCAGCAGCAAAAATCTGCAAGAAATCAAACAAACACACAAATTTTAGCCAAAATACATGCACACTTTGTGATTCAAGGCCAACAAATATTTTAATGAATGAGATAACCTTACCAAACTCCCCATGAATATAAAAAAGTTTATATTAGTCATCATCATATCTATCATCCAACTGCAAACAAAATTATACATTTACATTACATGAAAATAATAGTAACTACACTTCTACCAAAACTAATAAGTAATATGAAAAGATTCAATTGATGATAAAAATGATAATAATTCTTACTTGTCTTTTGATTTTGTTGTAGTTGATCTAAGACTAATGCAAGTTGAGTGAGAATTTTTTGATTTTGAGCTCTTAGTTCTTCAACTTCTTTATCTTTTTTTCTCATTACCTCATCATTTCTTCTCATAAGCTCATCATTTTGTCTCATAACCTCATAATTTCTTTTCATAAGCTCATCATTTTTTCTCTCAATAGACAATAGGTAAGATTTAAGCCCCATAACATCACTTGAAGAACCACCACAATCACCTATCTTGTCTTTTCGTAATTGAGCTTTAATACCAAACACGTGAGATCTAGTAACCCCAAGACCATAACCAACCACACGTTTATTAGGTTTGTCTTCTTGATGCATTATCTCATTAAAAACTTCTGTCTCAATCAATTCACGAGGTTTTTTCGAATCACGTAATCGTTCATTAACCCTACTTTCGGCAATGTCCTATTACAATACAAAAATATAAATGAAATATGCAATAACAATTGTTTTAATGATAAGTGTTTCCAATTCAATACTTTAATATACCATGAGTTCTTGAGTGCTTGTACCCTCAACATAACCACCACTTTTTGTAGTGTGTGTGCGTTTCCACATTTCTAACCCGCTAGGTTCTCTTTGATTCAACTTAGCCTATATCAAAGCAACGTAATACCACAAAGAAATAAACTTAATACAATACCACAAATATACGCAATACCACAACTATACGCAATACCACTTTTTTAATTTGGTAAATTCAAATGCAATTCTATTCATACTTACAAATTCAATTTTCCATTGAGCATAACTCTTTGACCCTGTGGTATGTACTTGAGTATGCATTTCTCGAGCTCTTTTTCCCAGTGTTGATAGTTTCTATCAATATTAAATTATTAGTTTCCAACTTGGTAAAAATAAAACTTAAATTTATAATAAATTTATTATAATACACTATTTACAAATACCTTGAACTTTTCTGAAGCTCAGTAAGAAACCAAGCTAACCCACTGCTCTTTTATCACATTTTTAGGCATATTCTCAATAATCTTCTCTTTTGACACATTAGGCTGATAATAGCGTTTTTAAAGCTCCCACTTGTATTGCTTCCACTTCATATTTATATGTGACAATACCATCCGATGAATCTCTTTCGTATCCAGTAACACAAATTTATCCTATATATATATATATATATATATATATATATATATATATATATATATATATATATATATATATATATATATATATATATATATATATATATATATATATATATATATATATATATATATATATATATATATATATATATATATATATATATATATATATATATATATATATATATATATATATATATATATATATATATATATATATTTTTTTTTTTTTTTTTTTTTGAAAATTAGGAAATATATTATAAAACGGAGGAAAAAAAACACCACACTGTGACTTGAGAACCCAAATCCGCCGGCATAAAAAAACCCCGTGGGGAAAAAAGCCATTGGAAGAGGGAAACCAAGACACAGGCCACCCAAAACAGCATAGGGGTGGGCTATGCAACACTGATTTCGAATACACCAACAAGATTGTCTGAGCACCTAAACACCAAGAAATGAAAATTAAAACACCAAAAGACAAACAGGCGCCTAAAACTAAAAAACACCACGCAATGCGCAACACCAAGAAGTCGTGGGATAGTTAACCGGCAGCCACCGTCAAACCAAGAGAACACCTCAAGCGCTCAGTACTGGAATAAACGATACTCTCCTCCACGCAAGTCAAACACCTTGCAACTGACACCAAAGAAATCAAATCCTCCACGTCCATACTCCCATTCTCCAAAATCGTGCACCACCACCCCAACTAACACCAAGACAAAGAAGCCAACGCCATAAGCCACTAAGGAAACACCATATCTAGGCCGTCAGATAAGACCCAGACCACCGTCATTAAGTCGCCTACCATTTCGACACCAAGAGTCGTAACGACACCACTTGGTTTCAAACCAAAAGCTGAAAAGCCATAACGCTAAAACTTGGACACTCCAAACTTCGAAACACCATTACGACACCAAAGTTCACAATCCAAACAGAGGTTGAAACGCCAAAACACCCAACACTCCACTAAGACACCACTGTCATAGACACACCCAGTAGGTCCCAACACCTCCTCATCTTGCACCACTAAGACACCACTGTCATAGACACACCCAGTAGGGCCCAACACCTTCTCGTTTTGCACCAAAGACTCAAAAACAACACTCCAAATCTGAAAATACTCCTCGAAAACCAGCAGAAAGGCTCGATAAACCAAGCAAGAACACCAAAAATTCTTTCGCACGAATATCCAAAAACTGCCAAAAAACAAAAAATACCAGGATAATTGAAAAGAGGAGCCTATCCCAGACTACACCAAACCCACCACTAAGCCCAAAGAGATAACGAACCATCAGCAAACGAGACTCCCACCATAAACCGACATCGAAGAAAACTCCAGAAATCGACAAAACCAGAAATAGAGCAAGTAAAATCTGGAACTCAACCGCAAACCATCGCTGTCTAGAAGCATCCCAAAGCATACAGATTTGCGCCTCCGCCAAACACCAACATACGCGGCGCACCGCCAGCACCGATTATCAATCGCCCAAAATAGCAAACATTGCAACATGAGCTCCTCCACCTCCGATACCATCGAAACCAGATTACCAAACTCCAAAAGAAGAAAACCAGCACCCACGACATGTAACAATGTCCTTTCCAAAAACTAAACCCCACCATCGGATTCGTAATATCAAAACACCCAGAAGTAATTTCAACCGTCACAAGAGACCCAAAGACTCCAGAAACCCCAGAAAAAAGCCAAGAAAAAGGAGAAGACAATATCATTAAAAACCCTACCGTTAAAGGCCAACACCAACAAAATCATTTATCCACACCATCTGAAACGCAGCAGAACCCCGTCGACAACACCCCACCAAACTTAAAACCGCCGACAACACCAGAAACTGAAAAAAAAAAAAAACTCCAAGAAAGAACCGGAACATCCCAACAACTACAACGACGAAATCAGAAACGCCAATCTTCCCCAAAAAAACTGAGCATACCAAAAACCTAGTTCTAGAAGACAAACCCCCCGCAAAAATGACCTCAGATCTGAAAAATCAGAGACTAAAACACGAAACCCAAAAGCAGAAGGGGTAGATCTACCATTGAAACCCAAAGATACAACCGACATCATATGGTAAAGACACCAGAGACGAAGCCCAGATTTTAGAAGAAACGAACTCACCAGAAAGAGAACACCCCCTTCAAATCGACCTTCGAAACTGAATAGCCCAAACTTGTAGAACGGAACTGAAAACTGTAGGAGACAAAAACGCCTAACACCATAGTCAAAAATCGAAGCTCGTTCCCCATCGAACAGCACACCATTAAAAACACAAAAAGAACAGCCAAAAAAACCCAAAAAACGGTACCAAACCGTCCACCAACTCAATTAAAAGCAAGCAGAAAATTTAAAAAACCCAAAGCAAGCCGCCGAAAAACCACCAAAGAAGCCCTCAAAGGGTAGGAAAACCAAAACCCTAGGAGAGCTCCTCTCTCTAGAATCCTCTCTCTACATTTTTTTTAACTTTTATTAGATATATATATATATATATATATATATATATATATATATATATATATATATATATATATATATATATATATATATATATATATATATATATATATATATATATATATATATATATATATAATATGTATATATATATATATATAATATGTATATATATTATATATATATATATATATATATATATATATATATATATATATATATATATTATATATATATATATATCTATATATATATATATATATATATATATATATATATATATATATATATATATATATATATATATATATATATATATATATATATATATATATATATATATATATATATATATATATATATGGTGAGAATCTCTTTTATCAAATAAGCATATAGTAAGAGTGTTCGTACAAGCCAATGCTATCAACAATCTTCCTTCGGGATCGGCCTCATCGATATTTGGTACCTACGTACAACATATTGATTAAGTGAATGAATCAATAAAAAATATAATCTGGAAATTAAAAGTTGATAAAATTTGTTAATTAATAACCTGCAACTTTAACCAATCTGGGAATTCCTCCAACTTCCATTTTAGCAACAAATCATTAGTAACAACAATTCTATGATTTTCCCTTTGCTTTTGAGATAAGAATTCTCTACTTTTAAATAAAAATAATACTACCTCTGTTAAATGTTATCTGCAACTTTTGCCATTTTTGTCCGCTCAAGGTTATTTGCAACTTACTTTTTTCTTTCCTTTTTTAGTAAAAAATAACCAATCTAATTACCTATCCCATCATTTTCTCTCTCTTTTAATCACCTATCCCATCATTTTCTCTCTCCTTCTTTTTCCTAAATTACATATCCCTACTTCCTCTCTCCTTCTTTCTCTTACTTACCTATCCCTACTTCCATCATTTTCTCTTTCCTTCTTTCCCTTAATTACCTATACCTACTTCCTCTAATTAAGTCTTACAAAAAAATGCATTGGCAACCGCAAAGTGTACCGCGGTTGCACAAAACATTTAACGGAGGTAGTATAAGTGTTACCATAATTCTAAATAGTTGAAATGGGTTCAATAATATAATACCTAAGCTAAGCACTTACCTTTCAAATGGTTGAAGCAACTCTTGAAATTGTGTTAGCACATAACGATGTATTTGCATCTTGCTCTTATGGTTCAAATTAATCACTTTCACCTCCCCAACTGGCCGACCACAAGAATTGAACAAATAACTAGATGCATTTTCATTATTATCATCGTTGCGACGTGGTCGATTGAAGAGTGTTTCTACACCTTCTAAATATCTTGAGCAAAAGGTAATTGTTTCCTCAAGAATATAACCCTCGGCAATAGAACCTTCTGGTTGAGCTCTATTTCTCACAAATGTTTTGAGATGGGCTAAATACCTTTAAAAAAGAGAACATTGTTGTTAATAAAAGTAATAAGTTTTGAAAAGATTAAGGAGTGCAATGTCAAAATTATGTATACCTTTCAATTGGATACATCCATTTATAGTGAACAGGTCCTCCGAGCTTTACCTCCTTGACAAGGTGAATTAACAAATGAACCATGATAGTGAAAAAAGGAGGAAGGAATTCAATCTTCATTCGACACAAAACGTCGATTATCTTGGATTGTAAAGCATCAAGATAATTAGGATTAATTTCCTTGGCACAAAGAGACTTAAAAAATAATGATAGATCATCAACAAGATCAATAACTGTGGAGGCTTGAGATGATTTCAATGCTATTGGAAAGATATCTTGCATTAATATGTGGTTGTCATGACTCTTAAGATTCATTAGCTTCTTGTTTTTCAAGTTCATACATCTTGAAAGGTTTGAGCCATATCCATCAGGAAACTTAATACTTGCCAAAACATGTAGAAATGACTATTTACCTGCCCCACTTATACAATATGATGCGAGCGGCATGATGAATTCATTGTCACTATGACGTTGTAGCCAAAAATGTGGCTTCACGATTCTATTTTCAAAAAAGATGCGAGCAAATTCATCATCTTTGCTTTTTCCATCCATGTTCATCAAAGTTCAAAGTAGATTATCACACATATTTTTCTCTATATGCATGACATCTAAGTTGTGACGAAGAATATTGTGCTCCCAATAAGGAAGGTCAAAAAATATACTCCTCTTAGTCCAAAGAATCTTAGGATCATTGACATCAATATCACCTATAGATTGTCGTTTTTTTCTTTTAGATGACTTTTGAATTTTCCCATACTCATGCTCTAAAGTTTGTTGCTCTCTTAAAACATCAGAGCCAGTCATAGGTGAAGGAGCACTACCATGTTCTTCAGTCCCATCAAACAAACTAGTTTGAAATCTAAAAGGATGATCCCTAGGTAACCATTTACGATGTCCTAAGAAACATATCTTATTTCCGACTCGGGTAGAGGGTGTTGCGTAATTACACTCTGGACATGCATTATAACCCTTAGTACTCCATGCCGATAACATGGCGTAAGCTGGAAAGTCATTAATTGTCCACATTAAAGCTGCTTGAAGTTTGAAATTCACATTAGTGTACGAATCAAAAGCATTGACACGTATCGTATAGAAAACAAACAATACAAATAATTACTATTTGTATTGTTTGTCTTACAAATGATACAAATAAGTTTTATTTGTATCGTTTATTTAAACAAACAATACAAATAATAATTTTTTTTTATAATTTGTTTTACAGACAATACAAATAATACATTATTTGTATCTTTTGTTTTATCAAAGATACAAATAATGTCAATTTGTATCTTTTGGTAAAATAAAAGATACAAATAGTATTATTTGTATCTTTTTCTTCAATAAAAAATACAAATAGGAGGTTATTGATGTGACTTTTTGTACTAGTGTGCGTATGAATTTATTTTGCTAAAATATTTAAAGTTAAATTAGGTAATTTTTTACTAAGGCTATAATTGATTGCGTGGAAATTTATCTTCCTCAATAAATTTAATACTAAATAAGAAAAGTACTAAAAGATTTAATTACATTATTTTTTATATCAAAATAAAATCTTTTAGAATTTGATTATTTCAAAAAAAAAAAAGTATACATAAGTACAAAATTATTTTTAATCATATATTTATTTAAATTATTAAATATTGTTTGAATTAGTTCAAAATCAAAACCAACTCAATTAGTTTAAATCGACTCAAAATAATTTTAATTCATTGATAAATAGTTAGTTTATGAGCTAAATTAGATTCAATTATTTTGGTAAATAAGTTATATTGTTGTGTAAAATAATTATTTAAGTAAAATATGTAGTATCTTCATAATTTTGTTGAATAAGATATTTTTCTTGCATTACTCGTTAATAACAAAGCATATGCATAGCACCAGCCCAATTTAAAATTGGATATCCTATTATCTTAACAAATTATTTGATATGCGTCTCCAACCCAATTTACAAATAATAATTAGCTAGCCTCATGAGAGACCGTCTTGCTAAAGACGTCTCTGTAAAGACGTGTGTCGGGCCTAGTCCATTAAAACTTAAAAGTCTACTTTTACTATATATTTTTCCTTATGGGCCGATCTAATCTGAGATACTCTCTTAAATAGACTGTTTATCACAAGAATTTATAAATAATAAAACCTAGAATTGAACATTAATTGATATATGCTTCTCATCCTCATCTTCATCCCATTTTTCCTCACACACACACATCTCATCCCCTCCTTCGATCTCTATTCTGTGATCCATTAACAAATCATCTCATCTTTTTCATGCCACCATAAAGTCTTAAGGTTAAATTTCTTTCAGTTTCATTTTTTTCAATTTATTTTGTATTTCTTTTTTTTTTGTATCTGACTTTTTATTTGTTTTTTTCTTTTAATTAATTTAATTAATACTTGTTTTGGTTATGTTTGGTTCTTGTTTTTGTTCTTTGGGATCTGTTACATTTTTATCTCCCAAATAAAATCCTTTTTTTTATATATCTTTTGATGCTTTCATTGTTATTTTTTTGTTGGTTTTCATTGATTTTTGCTATAAGTGTTCATACTATATTGCTATTTTAGTGTAATATCTTAATTTGTTGTAACTTTATTTAATTATGATTACTAATCTCAATTTTTCATAATTTAATATGTCAAGTTGAATGGTTATTAGATTTGAATTGTTATAACTTTCTTATTTTAATTAAAATATTTTAGGAATATTTCAATGGAATTTTTTGAATATTAAAGTAATTGTAAATGATTTATGTTTTTTGGAAGCTATAATATGCAATTGTTTGTTGTGAAGCACCTATGTTTGTATGAATGAAAACTTTTCAAATAATTCAATGCAAATTAGCAATTTGGATGTAATTGCTAATAAAAAGTATGATTTGGATTTCGACTGAAAAAAGCAAAATTGAAATTTCTTGGTTTGATTTGAATTTGTATTGAATCTAAGCAAATCAACATCGAACATACATCCTTAACTTCAATTTGTATTAATGTCTTTCAATTTATTTTGTTAATAAATATTCGTTGGGTTGGGTAATTAGTTTTTAACAGTTTTAAATTGGTATTTTTATTTCGAGAAAATTGGAATGATAGTGAATTTCAATTAAAAATGAATGTTTCATGATTTAATAGTGTATACTCCCTCCGTCCTATTGAATTTGCATCATTTTCCATTTTGGTCCGTCCCAATTAATTAGAATCATTTCTATGTTTGGATAATGGCCTATCAGTTTCTTTAAATCTCATCCATACATTGTAACTCTTTTAATTTCATTCACACAATTTATTTTCTCTCTTCATTTATCCCTAATCTCTTAAAAATAACCCTATCCCTCTTTGATTCAATTTAAGAGGACGGAGTAATAACGATTAATAGTTGATAATTTTCACAAAACCGAATTTTTTTAATACTAATTTCCAAACAACCACTTTTACAAATCGCAAACCGTAAATTATTGTTTACACTTGTGAAAAAATTGAATCATTAATTGTTGATTTTTGTTTCGAACACATTTATTATCATAGACCACCTAAGTTAGTAATCCATTTACCTTATGAATTTCTTTTAAATTTATTTGTATTTTTCCATAGTATAGATATACATAATTGTTGCTATTATCACTCATATTGTTTATTGTGGATCAAATTGTTCACCTGTATACATACAATTATTGAATAAAAAAAATAAAGCCTCCTGCCAACCATACTATACTATACTAAATCAATAAAAGACTTGGACACGAGTAATCGCAACACGAAATGTTTTTCTTACTAATGCTACTATTAAGGTTATTTTTGATAATTTTAATTTCTTATTGGACATTCATATGGTGGAAATAGTTATTTATAATTGGAAAGATTACCCAGAATAATACGACCTTTCACTGATTTTCCAAGAATAATACGAACTTTCAATTAACCACCAATAATACGAACTTTCACATGCATTTTCCGCTGGCATACATGACCTATTTATAACCGGTAGTATAAGTGTTTTTTTGACTGTTGCTCAGCAAGTTTCAACCGGTAGTACGAACTTTCAATCAACCACCAATAATACGAGATGAAACCTGCTGAGCAACGGTAAAAAAAAGACTTATACTACCGGTTATAAATAGGTCATGTATGCCAGCGGAAAATGCATGTTAAAGTTCGTATTATTGGTGGTTAATTGAAAGTTCGTATTAATCTTGGAAAATCAGTGAAAGGTCGTATTATTCTGGGTAATTTTTCCTTTATAATTTTATTATTCATTTTGTCTATTTATTTTGACTATAATGTCTATTTAGTTTTTTAATATTTAGATTACTTAGAATTGTACTATTTTATATAAAACAATGATTTAATAATTATATAATAACTTAATCATATATAAGATTAGTAACTTTTTTGTTTAATTATATTTATATACTTTATCAATAAAAGACTTAAATACCTATCACTGTAATAAAGAATGTTTTTAATTCCCCAAATTATTTAAATAATTATCATTTCAGATTAAACATTCATATGCAAACGATAATATAGATGTAATGTTAAATACTCCCTCCGGATTTTATTAGTTGCTACAGTTCCTGTAGTAACTACTATTTACTAATTGATCTTATTTGATGTGTAGTTCTCTATGTATAATGTAAAACATAGTCAATTGGGATCTTGTTTTATTCATCTTAATGTGTATTTTCTTAATATTAACTTTTTGGAATTTTTTATAATATGAAATTAGAGATATTAAAGATTAAAATCATGCATTGGATAGCGTGAAAAACAGAAATATAGCAACTATTAAAAACTAGAGGAAGTATTTTATTAAAAAGTAAGTTTATTAATAATTCTATTATTTAAAGTTAAATTATATAATTATTTACTAAGGCTATAATTGATTGCATGGAAATTTATCTTCCTCAATAAATTTAATACTAAATCAGAAAAGTACTAAAAGATTTAATTACATTATTTTTTATATCAAAATAAAATCTTTTAGAATTTGATTATTTAATAAAAAAATTATACATAAGTACAAAATTATTTTTCATAATATATTTTTCATTTTTTTGCATCTGACTTTTTATTTGGTTTTTTTTCATTTAATTAATTTAATTAATACTTGTTTCGGTTTTTGGGTTGATTCTTTTTTGTTCTTTGTGATCTGTTACATTTTAATCTCCCAAATAAAATATATATATATATATATATATATATATATATATATATATATATATATATATATATATATCTATATATATATATATATATATATATATATATATATATATATATATATATATATATATATATCTATATATATATATATATATATATATATATATATATATATATATATATATATATATATATATTATATATATATATATATATATATATATATATATATATATATCTTTTGATGCTTTCATTGTTATTTTTTTGGTGGTTTTCATTGATTTTTACTATAAGTGTTCATACTATTATTGCTATTTTAGTGTAATGTTTTAATTTGTTGTAACTTTATTTAATTATGATTACTAATCTACATTTTTCATAATTCTATATGTCAAGTTGAATGTTATTTCATTTGAATTGTTATAACTTTCTTATTTTAATTTAAATATTTTTGGAATTTTTAAATGGAATTTTTTGAATATTAAAGTAATTGTAAATGATATATGTTTTTTGGAAGCTATAATATGCTTTTGTTTGTCGTAAAGCACTTATGTTTGTATGAGTGAAAACTTTTCAAATAATTCAATGCAAATCAGCAATTTCGATGTAATTGCTAATAAAAAGTATGATTTGGATTTCGATTGAAAAAAGCAAAATTGTAATTGCTTGGTTTGATTTGAATTTATATTAAATCTAAACAAATCAAACATCGAACATGCATCCTTAATTTCAATTTGTATTAATGTCTTTCAATTTATTTTGTTAATAAATATTCGTTGGGTTGGGTAATTAGTTTTTTAACTGTTTTAAATTGGTATTTTTATTTCGAGAAAATTGGAATGATAGTGAATTTCAATTAAAATTGAATGTTTCATGATTTAATAGTGTATACTCTTCCATTTAATAGTGTATACTCTTCCTATTGAATTTGCATCATTTTCTATTTTGGTCCGTTCCAATTAATTAGAATCATTTTTATGTTTGGATAATGGCCTACCAGTTTCTTTAAATCTCATCCATACATTGTAACTCTTTTAATTTCATTCACACAATTTATTTTCTCTCTTCATTTATCACTAATTTCTTAAAAATAACCCCATCGTTCATTGATGCAATTTAAAGTGGACGGAGTAATAATGATTAATAGTTGATAATTTTCACAAAACCGAATTTTTTTAATACTAATTTCCAAACATCCACTTTTATAAATCGCAAACCGTAAATTATTGTTTACACTTACGAAAAAATTGAATCATTAATTGTTGATTTTTCTTTCGAACACATTTATTATTATGGACCACCTAAGTTAGTAATCCATTTACCTTATGAATTTCTTTTAAATTTATTTTTATTTTTCCATAGTATAGTTATACATAATTGTTGCTATTATCACTCATATTGTTTAGTGTGGATCAAATTGTTCACCTTTATACATACAATTATTGAATAAAAAAATAAAGCCCATGCATAGCTATTAAAAATTAAAAACCATACTATTCATTTCCTTGCAACCATACTATACTAAAATTAAAACTATAAAAGACTTGGACACGTGTAATTGCAACACGAAAAGTTTTTCTTACTAATGCTATTATTAAGGTTATTTTTGATAATTTTAATTTCTTATCGGACATTCATATGGTGGGAATAGTTATTTATAATTTTATTATTTATTTTGTCTATATATTTTGACTAAAATGTCGATTAATTTTTTAATATTTAGATTACTTAGATATGTACCATTTTATATAAAACAATGATTTAATAATTATAGGAAAATTTACTTTTAAAAATCCGACCTTTGGGTTGTTCTCTTCTAAAAATCCGACCTTTTGATTATTTTCTAAAAATCCCACCTTTGCACCCCATTTTCACTTAAAGTACACAGCCCATTGTCTACCTGAAGAACCGGTTAAAATGAATTTTATAAAAAAGGAAAATTTACTTTTAAAAATCCGACCTTTGGGTTGTTCTCTTCTAAAAATCCGACCTTTAGGTTGTTCTCTTCTAAAAATCCGACCTTTTTTATAAAATTCATTTAGATATTTTTATTTTATCATTTAGATATTTTGGTTAAAATTAATATTATCCAACCAAAATTGATTGAAACAAACCAAAATTGTAATTCTATTATTTATTTTATCATTTAGATATTTTTATAAAAGAAAATATCTTTTGGATTTCGATTGAAACAAACCAAAATTGATATTACTTTGGTTTGATTTGGATTTGTATTGAGACCAAACTAACCATTGAACTTACATTTTTTGTTTTAATTTGTTTCAATGTCTTTCGATTTATTTTGTTAATAGATTTATTGTGTTTGTTAACTGCGTTTACCAATTTTAATTAGGTATTTTCAATTTTTTTTGATTTGATTAACCATCAAAAGATTAGGTATTTGTGAAAATTTGAATGATAGTAAATTTTAATTAATTTTGAATGTTTGATAGTTTAATTGTGTATTAATGATTGACAATTGTTGATAATTTTCAGGATCCGCCACCTAGTAAATCAACGGAGGAACAATAACTATAAATTGGAATAACCAAAATTAATCCAAAAAATTGAATCATTAATTGTTGATTTTACGTTCGAACGCACATATAATCATGGATAAGCAAGGTCAATACTCCATTAACAGTAAGAATTTCTCTTGATTTTACTTGTATTTTTCCATAATAATCGTTTGCGATTATAACTCCTTTACTTCAGTTACACACTCTTAGAGTATAATTTTGATCTTATAATTCTTAGAGAATAATGAAGTTCGGAATTCAACCTTCGAGTGCACACGAGTTTTACAGTGTGGTTCACTTGCTACACCTATAATTCAGGTATTCTCTGTATCCTTGGAAACAAACATCGATAATGATAGACCCTATCAGATATATGGTTTTATTCGAGGTACCAAGGGGACAAGGGAGGATAATAGCTTTCATTTATATAACCGAGAATGTGAAGATGCTGAGACCATTTGGAAACATGGTAACTTGTCTCTAATCGGCCCTGAAGAAGGAATAGCGTCATGTATCGTCCCAGAGAGTGGAATTTTTTTTCCTTTTATGGGCATTAACTTAGATATATGTTTGAAAGATAAAATTAGAGATGTTGAGGTAATAAAAGGGAGTGTCAATTTGGATTCAAAAATTGACGAAGAAGATTGTTTTGATAAACTTTTGAAGGTAGTCATAAATGGAGCATATGGTATTGCATATATTTATTATGCAATAATCCAATTTGGCGTATTAGGTATAATGGATTTTTCGTTTACTAAATTAGATGAAGTCACTGACATATATGGTAGCCTTGTTGCGAGCTATGGTAATAACAAGCAGTACTGCAACAAGGATGAAGATCTGAAGAATATGAAATCAATTCTTTTAAGAATACCATCTGATCGACCAATGCATGTGACGATAGACAATCC
The DNA here is from genome assembly GCA_019776075.1 of Amaranthus palmeri. Taxonomy (NCBI): domain Eukaryota; kingdom Viridiplantae; phylum Streptophyta; class Magnoliopsida; order Caryophyllales; family Amaranthaceae; genus Amaranthus; species Amaranthus palmeri. The sequence continues at coordinate 85,722 of JAAKBH010000751.1, forward strand.
AATCACTCTCTCTAGACATGTGATGGTGGTATCGGCATATTCTTCATTGAAAGTTGAGGCAAACTTGTGGGATTCCTTTGGTAAAATTATTATTTCTGACCAAGTTGAAGTTGAAGTTCAAGGTGTGGGTGATCGTATAGTGTATGTGGAATCACAATATGCTTGTTTAAAAATAAAAATACAGTTGAGAAATGCATATGTGCAACTATATAATGATAAACATTTTGTGAAAGTAAGTAACAAAGCATTTGAAGATTACAACATTGACGAAAGACAACAAACGCAGGTAAGTCCAATATAAGAGATTAATTACCATGCTTCCCTCGAAATTTTTAAGTGATTTTTGACAGTGTTCTCTTTCTATCCAGGCCATGGATGAAATTGGGAGGTACTACTCTAGTACCCCTGATGTTAGGGGGTGGGTATCTGTCTTTGTACTCTCTTTTTTGCATATTTTCTCTTCTTTTTATTTATTTGATTTCATATAGAATCAAAAGCTATCAAATACTAACTGCGATATAAATTGATGATCAGTTATACAACATTACATGTGTCTGGCGTAACATATAAAGCATTAGATCTAGTGGAGGTGTTCTCTATACGTATCGGCGGCATCACCAAAGATATTTCTGCTTTATGTGGCCTGATATTCATAGACATTGGTGAGAAAGTTTACATCTACGAGAGAGATGAAAACTCTTTTGAGTTATTAGGTGATGACAATGTGGTGTCAACGGAAGGCCCATATCCTGCGATCGATAATTTTGAGTTTGTTATGGTTCTAAAACTTAAGGATCCGGTTCAAGATCTTGACGTGTGCTATGGGAGTTTTGGTTGGAATGTTTTAAGTCTTGGGCAAACCATGTATTGGAGTGACAAGCGTTTATGCTCTGTAGTTCCAGGTAAAGATGGATTTGCAGCGGTGCACTACACCATATTTAATTATGCATTTAAAGCTGCTATTGAGGCTCGAATTATCTTTGATAGTCCTGATGATGTTCCTGTTAAAGTTTGTGGAAATCTTTGGACTCAATACAGTGGTTTTGATTATTCCAAAGGATATCAAAAGAAATATTACCGAAGTAGGCTTCTAAACTTGCCACATAACAAGTCTGTGGAATTGAAAACCGGATCCAAGATTCCACTTTGCAAGTCAATGGTAGCTGTACCTTGTCGATCCTCTCTATTCATTGAAGCAGATTTGAAGTTTACAAGACAATCTGTAGATGGGAGCACAGAAGAAGTTGTATTAGGGATTGAAGAGTTTGAGAGCAATAATACTAATTGTAAGATTATACAAGGAATTCTTTATCAGATTCAGTTTTTTGTTAATTTCTCTGGTAATAGATAGAAAAAAACTGTAAATTAAATTAAGGGATAGATGATTGGTTTCAAAATATTTATCATTAGGCCTTCATTTTGAATTTCCTGTTAATCTATTATAATTATATATTATTATTATTATTATTATTATTATTATTATTATTATTATTATTATTATTATTATTATTATTATTAATTATTATTATTATTATATGATGTAGGATCAAATGAGAAGGAATTTTAAAATGAGAATGATGAAGAAGGATTTTTGTTTAATTTGTTTTTGGTTCCTATATGTACAAAAAAGGATATATGTTGTAATTAGAACATTCTCAAATTTATGTCAATAGTTACTCTTCTGTGTAACATAGTTACTTTTACAATTATGTGTTTTTGTCTAAGTCATGACCGTAACTTTTTTTATTTTAGTGAAATCAAGGGTGTAGAATCCTTCTCACCCTTCTTATTTTCTCCCCCTCTCTCATGGTATCCCTCCCCCATATAAATGGGTTATATATAATATATATATTACTATATATATCTATATATATATATCTCTTATATATAATATATATATATATGATATTATATATTATATATATATATAATATCCGTATATATATATATATATAATATCTATATATAATTTATATCTATTATATATCTATATCTATTATATTTTTTTTTGTCAAATGATTGTATTATATACCAAGGAAGGCAAAAAACAGAACATTCTCGAGCCGGAAATTAACTCCGCCCGAGACCAACCAAAAACGCCAACACCCTTACAAAAAGCCGAGTGCTAGCCCAAAAACCCCCAAAAGAAACCTACCTAGATACAAGCATATCTAACATTCTACTGTTTACCCTCCCAGCTATTCTAAACACTATACATCCAAAAATATCAGTCAAAGTGAACGTGTGGTTTTCAAAGATTTTCTTGTTTCTTTGCATCCAAATATTATAAATCATTTCAGTCCACACACCCACTATCAGTTTAGCCCGGTCTGTCTTCTTTTTGTTGATCTTGTTCATCTGCAGAATTTCGGCCTGGAAGTTAGGAGCATCAAGACTACGGGGAAAGAAAATGGAACAACCTCGTTCTAATAGCCTGCGCATGAGAGCAATCAAAGAAAAGATGTTGGACCGATTCTGGGGCCCCAGAGCATAGAGGACAAGTGTTGTCTGAAATATTAGCCCATTTCTCCATCCGATCTTTGGTAGCTAATCTGTTCTGAATAGCTAACCAAGTAATAAATCTAGCGCTTGGGCTAGCTACGTTCTTGACCATAATGTTACCCCAAGGAACCCTCGGCGCGTCTGAAATCAGCTGATCATAGATTTTTCCAATCCTGAAGATGCTTCCTTTAGTGAAGTTATCCCATCCCCCAATCTTCTCAACAATCTCTCTTTGCTTGAGCATCTTCTTGAAGATCCACGAGGCGTTATATATATATATATATATATATATATATATAGATATATATATATATATATATATATATATATATATATATATATATATATATATATATATATATAATATATATATATATATATATATATATATATATATATATATATATATATATATATATATATATATATATATATATGTATATATATATATATATATATATATATATATATATATATATATATATATATATATATATATATATATATATATTAATGAGATTTTGCAAGTTTCGGAAAAAAGAGGGGGTGTTGAGTGTGACTCTTCTTATCTTGAAGCCTTTCGGGATTGCTTGGATGTTAATAACCTAAGAGGGATTCAATCTTCTGGGTATCCTTTTACTTGGAGTAATAAACGAGTTGAAGGGCTCATTGAGGAAAAGCTTGATCGTTGTGTAGCGAATTCGGGTTGGTGGTCCTTGTTCCCTTTGGCGTCTGTTGAAAATCTTATTTGGGACGGTTCCAACTATCTTCCGATTATTCTACAGTTGAGGGGTCTTATAGATGATGAGCGAAGAGTTCAATGGGAGGCATATAGAATTTTTTCGGTTTGAGGCTAGGTGGCTTCATCATGAGGATTTTGATGGGTGTTTGCGAAATTTGTTGTTATCTTCTAAAGTAAAATTTCAAAATGACTAGAGTAGAATGGTTATAGATTGTGGTGTTCTTTTAAAACAATGGAATAAGGAGGTCTATTCTTTGTCTCAAAATCGCTTGGGGTTGTTGATCAAGAGGTTAAAAATTGTTCGTAAGATGCGCCCGTCGCCTAGTGTTCTTGAGGAAGTTCGTTTGGTGGAACATGAGATTTGGCTTCTTCGCCAACAGCAGGAAACAACGGCTTGGCAACGTTGTCGTCCTTTTGTTCTTTATGATGGGGACAAGAATACGACTTTCTTCCACTCCAAAGCCTCTAATAGAAGGAAAAGGAATCACATCAAATTTCTTGAGGACCCCTAAAGGTGTAAAGCATAAGGGTTGGGAGGGCTTGCAAAAAGTGGTGGTGGATTATTTTAATGATATTTTTCTTCCTCTAGGCCCGAGATAACTATTGACCATGTGGACTTTATTCCGAAAAAAGTTTCTAGTGATATGAGCTTGCAATTGGTCCGGCCTTATCTCCGATCTGAAATTGAATCTGCTTTGGCAGAAATGCACCCATGCAAATCCCCGGGTCCCGATGGGCTTCCAGCCCTTTTATAAGAAATTCTGGGATCTTGTGGGCGATGATGTCTGTCATGTTGTTCTTGATTTTTTAAATAATGGTGTCATGTCGGATGATTTAATTTAAATTTTACTCATGTGGCCCTTATCTCGAAGGTCAAGAACCCTTCTAAAATGTCCGAGTTACGTCCCATAAGTTTATGCAATGTATCGTATAAACTCATATCGAAAGTGCTTGCTAATAGGCTAAAGTTTTTTCTCCCCTCGTTAATTGATGAGAACCAGAGCGCCTTTGTCTCGGGCCGTTTAATCACTGACAATATCCTTCTCTCGTCCGAAGTCTTTCATTTTATGAGTCATAATCAAGCTAGGAAATGGGGCTTTACGGCGCTTAAGCTCGATATGAGCAAAGCGTATGATCACATGGAATGAAATTATATTGCTTGTGTCCTTATCAACATGGGTTTCCCTGCTTTGTGGATTGACCGTGTTATGCGTTGTGTTACCACTGTCAAGTATTCTTTTTTAGTCAATAGAGTGGCCTCGAAGGTGGTTACACCTCATAGAGTTCTTAGACAAGGCGATCCCTTGTCTCCTTACATTTTCTTGTTATGTGCTGAGGGATTTAGTGCCCTTCTCAAAAAGGCACATTCCGAGAAAAATTTTCATGGTACATCAATTTCTCGTAATTCTCCTATTCTAACTCATCTCTTTTTTGCAGCTGATAGTTTGATCTTCGCTCGTGCCAATGTCCGGGAAGCCGAGGTCATCATCAACATTCTAAAGAAGTATGAGAGTTTGTTGAGCCAATTTGTAAATCTTGACCAGTGTGAGGTGTCCTTTAGCAAACAATTAAGTCCAGACATCAAAAGAAGGGTTAGGGGTGGTCTTGGTTTCAAGGAAGTTCTAGCCCATGATAAATATTTGGGGCTTCCTACTCTTTTCAAGCGGTCCAAGAAAATTTCATTCTCGAGCATCAAAGATCTCCTTTGGAAGAAACTTTAGGGCTGGAAGGAGAAATTTCTTTCTAAGGCGGGCAAGGAAGTTCTTATAAAGTCGGTGGTACAATCCTTTCCTAGCCATGAGTTGTTTTAAGCTTCCAAATTCTTTTTGGGAGAAGGTCAAAAGAACTATTAGGAATTTTTAGTGGGGCACGTCTAACTCGGCTAGGGGTATTCTTTGGAAGGCTTGGAGGTATTTTGTCGACCCAAGAGAGATTGTGGCTTAGGCTTTCGAGATTTACGCTTGTTCAATGACGCGCTTTTGGCCAAACAGTTTCAACTGTCACTCTTGGCTTTTTAACTGTCACAGATTTAGATTGGGTTTTCTTGGCCTCAGCTTTGGAAGAGGAGCTTTTTCATTTAGAAGTACTAGGCGTTGTTGAGGTTTTAACACGATCCATGGTTTCAAATCAACAATAATCAACTTCGCAAATCACAAAAATTAAATTTCCACCATCAGCAAGGATTAAAATTGGAGAAGCTTAAATCAAGTCCAATCCAAATAGAGCCTATTTAGACCTGGGAAAATTTAATCCGACCCGAAAATGAACTCGGGACCCGACCCGATAAACCCAAACCCGACCGATCCGAAAATGACTTAACCCGAAACATGACCGAACCGATAATTACCCGACCGAAATGACCCGACCGACCCATTTTGACAGGTCCAATATCAATTTTTAAAGTAATCTCAATGTCAGAATTCATTTCAAATAAAATTTTAGTTTTCAAAGTATCTCAACCTATTGAGTATATCACTTGAACCCTAAAACTCATCAATAAATTTGAAAAAAACACGCATTTAGCGTCTTTTTATCCATCATAATTATTTTTCTTTTAAAAAAGGACGTTATAATCATCTTAATTGAATACATATATCTTGTTAAATCTGTTAAATGAGTTTTTAATTCTTCTACATTTCAAGTAGCAAATCAATATAATTTATAAAAACGTTTTGCCCATTGAATGAGCTTTTCAGATAAGGAATGACGCTACCCTAAATTATAAAACGCGTATTTTATTAGACGAATTAAGTACTTAGTTATTTGTATATCTTTCTAACATGAAAATTGTGATGATATTTTTTATTAGGAAATGATAAGATATGTAACGTCATTTTTATCTAACGTTACAACTTTAATAATCAAAACAATAACTTTTATGAAGCGCGTATCTTACAAGTAGGGATGGTCACGGGTCCAGGACCCTGTTGGACCCGCCCCAGACCCGCCCCTTTTTTAAGGGCCTGGGTCTTATTTTTTGAGACCCATCGGATCCGGGTCGGATCTGGATCTAAATATTATTTGGCGGGTCCGGGTCCGGGTCCAATATCCAGACCCTGGACCCGCCCCTTGGACCCTTATAAATATTAAATTGTCCATTTTTTTTTTGAATATCAAGGTGAGGCTATATAAATTGTCCATTTTTATTTATCTTCTATGCATGAATTATGCCATGAACACTTATTTTCTTTTCATATAATCATAATATCATTATATATAATGCAACTTGCTAAGTGTTAACCCAATTACCCTTATTATATGGACTCGAACTAGTGTTTATAATAAAATTTAAGCATATATTGGTGACGTTATGCGAGTTTAGATGTTAAATTAGTATTAAATATTTGTAAAATACGATAATAACTCTCTTACAAATATACGAAAAATACAATGACTTATAAATGTTTCAAATTTGACAAATCAAAAAGACTTATTTTAGACCCACTAAGGACCCATTAAGGACCCTAGACCCATCAGATTCGAAGGGTCCGGGTCCGGGTCTGAAAATTTTGGACCCTTACACTAGTGGAAAAAAGTTTATTAGCTGCGGCTTATTGGCTGCGGTTATAGTGTATACGCAGCCAATATGTAAAATTTAAAAAAAAAATCAGAATAGACTGCGGTTTTTCTCTATGTCCGCAGCCAAAAATAAAAATAAGTCATGGGCTGCGGTTTTTCATTATGTACGCAGCCTATTCTAAATTTAGCCCAGCCCAAAAAGAGCCAAACCCTAAAATTGGAGCGCGTTTTTATTTTAGTTAAGCGTCGTTTTGCATATCAGTCTTCAAAATATCAACCCTTCTAAAAATCAGCCCTTCTCTCTCTTCATTAGAAAAACCCTAGAACCCAACCCTTCAAAATCAGATCTGAATGGCGCCTCCATATTCTCAAAACTTCAAAATCATCATCTTCTTCAAACATAAAGAAAATCAGATCCGAATGGCGCCTCATATTCTCAAAACTTCAAAATCATCATCTTCTTCAAACATAAAGAAAATCAGATCTGAATGGCGCCTCATATTCTCAAAACTTCAAAATCATCATCTTCTTCTTCAAACGTTAGGTGCATCGAAACCCTAAGTCTTCAAACGTTAGTCTTCAAATGGAATAAACCAGATCTAAGATTTTGAAATTTCGCTCATATGCTATAGGGATTTTCTCGTAATTTCCTCCTTATTCCTTCCATATTCTGGGTTCATTTCGAGATCGAGATTGAAGATAATTTATGGGTTCATTTCAAGATCGAAGAAGTTCAAGGATTTCAGATCTTCAAGTTCAAGGATTTCTGGGTTTTGGCGTTTTTTGTTTCGTTTTCGTTTAAATAGAAGTTTCATTGTTCATTTTCGTTTTTAGATTTGTAATATCTAGATTTTTCATTCGTTTTCGTTTATATAGGGATTTTATTTAGATTTGTTCATTTTCGTAATATCTGGATTGTTCATTTTCGTTTATATAGGGATTTTTCATTGTTTATTTTAGATTTGTTCATTTTCGTTTTTAGATTTGTAATATCTGGATTGTTCATTTTCATTTTTAGATTTGTAATTTCTGGGTTCGTTTTCGTTTTTAGATTTGCAATTTCTGGGTTTCTTTATTTTTTGGATTTATTTTCGATCTTCAATGAAATGCAAAAATATTAAAACGAAAATTTAAAAAAAAAAATTTTTTTTTTGAAAATGGGGTAAGGGCTGCGGGCATTATGTTCGCAGCCAATAACTTTATCTTATTTGCTGCTACTCCAAGGGCTGCGAGACAAAACTGCAGCCAATACCCATAAAAAGCCCGCAACCAATAAGCTTTTTTCCACTAGTGTTAGGGTCTGGATCCGGGTCTGGATCTCAAAAAATTAAAAGGGTCCGGGTTCGGGTCTGGTTGGACCCGCCCCATGACCATCCCTACTTACAAGTCTTTCAAAATAAGTATTAATTCCCTATTTTCTTACACTTAAAGGAACCCGACATACCAACTATTTTTTTAAAATCGTACATCTAATTTCTCTAATGTGACATGTATATCACAAATCCAATTATACATAGAGATTTAAAGTTTAGAACACAAGCATCGGAATAACTGTATTTTATATAACTTGAATTGAATCACATAAGGCTTTAATATTGTGTCAATTGATATGTGGATTAATGTCATAGGGATGAGAAATAGTTTTTTTATTAAAAAAAGTTTTATAAATAATAAAAAAATAGAAAAAATAATTTAAAATTTTAACTTGTGACCCTGAGACCAAAATATCCTCAGCTTCCCCACCCATCCCTGGCTCGACATACCCCACGACCCTAGAAGCCGAAAACAGAGGTTGCTTATCATCATGTTCATATGTTGAGAAAGGCACTTCAACATCTTGTGTCTTACCATGATCATCCCCCAAAACCACTTTATCCAACAATGATGTAACATCCAAAATTTGAGTAGAATGGTCAACGCCCACATTTTCCTTAGCATAATTTCTTGGTGAAAAAGAGCCTTTTACCACAATGTTGCTTGGACTCCTTAACTTCTGGCCCATCCTCAATCGAAACTGGCCTCCACGATAAGGCTTTTAACCAAGGATCGAAAAGCTTGACTGGAGATTTATCCCCAAAAACGTCCTTACAATCGTTAGTGCCATGACCCAATTTACCACAATAAAAACAAATAAGGGGCAATTTCTCGTATTTTACCGGACAACAACACGTTTCCCCGCCCTGAAGCTTTATCGTCACTTGTTTCTTTAACGGTTTCCAAACATCCAAATTAACCCGAATCCGTAGGGATTTTTCCAATCCCAAATTATCCATCTCTAAGAAGTCCTTTATCTTATCTCCCAAAAGACGCGCTTTCACCTCATTACACCGACCCCGGAATGGAATATCATATATTCATGCCCATATTGGGAGCGCAAAGAATTGCAAGTCGGACGGTTGTTGCGTAACCTCCAAGTCAACAAGAAGAATAAAATGCCATGGCTGTCCTTTAAGAACTTTCTCTTTATCACGCCAATGGTAGGACTGGAACCTGTACATATTCTTGCCCACCATATTCACATCAAAGCCATGTTGTGTTACTCACATGTTTTTAACGGTGGGATTTTACGTGCGATCCGATCAGAGCTTGCCCACTAAACCCAACGCCTTCATCTTCGTTGCCATCGTCGACCCATTCACAAACCTTGTCGGCATCAACAACCTCTGTAACTCTAACGGTATCTTCAGGCCTTTATTCATCACCATTACCCTTTTTCCATTATCCATATCTGAATTGGAAGAAATGTGATGATCAAGATTAATATGAAACTCCGAACTCGTAGCCATAAGGGCCAAAGAGAACCACGCACCACCAAAAAAAACCTGAAACAACACAAAAGAAAAGTAAAACAAAGAAAAGAAAAACAAAGAAAAGAAAAGAAAAGAGAAAATCACAGACACTAGATCGGAAAAGCCACTGGAGAAGGCTCCTTGTAGGAGAAGAAACTAGAACTAGTCTAGAGAGAGCCATTACTCTCAGAGAGAGAAGGGAGTTTCAAAAGTAAAATTGGTTTCAAAATTTTATGTAAAAAGAATATATAAAAAAATTATTAATCTTATCATAAATTCTATTAAAAGGAATTGTGAAATGTCAAATATCACACTCTAAGAAAATATAACAAATGGCCAAAATACATTGGTTGAAATTTGTTTCTAAATATGAACATCCTATAATTAAGAAAGATTTATACAACTTTTCCAACGAATTAAATAAAAACTCTAAAGGACATTGGTCTTCAAGGACCAAGCTTTTTGGTATTTGATTAAACTTGGTCTTCAACCACATTTTCCACAATTTCATGCCACCTAAAATTACCTTAGAGGTGATCTTAATATTATGATTAAGAAACATCTTATTCGCATAAATTGTATTTAAGGGATAAGAAAATGCGGTTGAAGAAAAAGTCGCCAACCTTAAAGCCTGAAATTGTAGAAAATGTGGTTGAAGAAAATGTGGGCAACCTTAGTAGGTTTTCGGCCCATTAAGTGCGCCAACCTTAGTAGGTTTTTGGCCCATTAAAATAAAGGAAACAAACTAACACAAAAACTTGATGAGACCGTCTCACTTGTAAAATAATAACGTAATTACATATATAAAATTAATAGTAATTAGAAAAATTTTCCAAGAATAATCCCAACTATCACCCGTTGACCAAAAATAAGCCCAACTATTCATCGAATTTGCTCAAAACTGACTCATTGATCGACTACAATAAGTTTTTTGGTGATTATTTTTTTACCTTTTTTTTTAACTCAACTTCACCAAATAATAAGAATTACCCTTTCATCTTCAAAAAAAATTACCCTTTCAATTTCAAAAAACTCATTGACAATCTCCTTCCTCCATTGATGAGCTTTCAACGTATATTTGGGATTAGGATTGAAAACTTAGAAAAAGAAGAGGAATTCATTGAGTCTTAAAGGGATGAAGCTTTTAAAGCTTTAGCATGAGTTAGGTTTTTTAATGGGAGTTTTAGGGTTTGTTAATAGAGGAAGAATGAATGAAGAAGAAAATGGAGTATAATGAAAATGAAGGGCATCTTCTTATTTTGTTTTGCGGAGTTAAATAAAAGGTAAAAAAATAATCACCAAAAAACCTACTTTAGCCGGTCAGTGAGGATGTGGGTCTGTATTGAGCAAATTCGACGAATAGTCAGGATTATTAAAAAATAATCGATAGTTGGGATTATTTTTTACCAATGGGTGATAGTTGGGATTATTCTTTGCAAATTTTCCTAGTATTTACTTTCTTTCAATATGCCACATCATCATCTTATATATTAGTGCTTTTGTTATTTTGTTTTTTGCCTATACAAGGGTTAATTTTGTAAAGTAAGCACTAAAGAGTACATTCATTTTGTAAAGCATTATAGAACTCTTCGGTCTCCATTGCTCTTTTTTCTTTATTCTAAAGCACTCAAATGCCATTGTTCCTTCGTTTAGCCTTTCTCATCTTTATTCCAGTTACTCATAACTTTTTTTGTTTTTACTTTAGCCTTTATCCTTATTCTCCAATTGCCCACGACTTGTTTTTGTTCTTCCTCTAGCCTTTCTCCATTTTCTTTTCATTACCCGAGTTGTTTCCCTTTAGCCTTTAAAGTTATTATTTTTCTCCTTCTTATACATCCATTGTCAACTACAACAATAGAGCCTGACATATGGGTAGTGTTAGAGCAATTAGTGAGTAGTTTGAAGGTTTAGCTATGGCAAGTCTAAAAAATAATTAACTGAGTTTCAATGGTGTGATCAGGAGCTTTCTCGCATTATTGGTGTTGCACTAAGGGAAAACCTAATAATAAATCCGGTAGACCAATTAGATAAACGTAAGTATTTTTCTCGTATTATTGGTGTTACACTAAGGGAAAACCTGATATACGTTCGAGTGTCATTATTGAGCTGATATTTGCAGCATCCCAGCTTCCTCTGGTTAACCCTCCAGCTGTAATGCAAATACCTGATCTTCTTGAATTTCTAAAAAAAGGATTTGGATAAGGTTACAAAACTCATGGATGAGACAGATAATAAATATATGGATAAAGATATAAAACTGCGTAAAATAATTGAGATGCATGAGAAAAATCGTGCATAGGAGGATGTAAAAACAAGTTTGAAAGAATGTGGAAAATTTATAGAAGAGATTGGAAGTCATCGTCATAGCTTGCATAGGTTTGTTAGGAAGTACTATAATGTGGCGGATAATGGAAAGGTATTTTTTTGGATGTTGTTGACGTACTTGAGCGTTGTAAAAAGTTTTTAAGCTCTACTGAAAACTTCGAGGAATTTATGAACAAACAATTAATAAGGACTTTAATGCAACTACAGATGAATCTAATTGGAAAAATCGCTATTAGAGATGATGTTCCCAATTTGTCATTTTGTTACTTGGAAAAGATGTTTCATTGTTTACGAGATAAACAAAAAACATTGACAGACTTCCTACGTCACACAATTAAGGAATGGATGATAATAGAATAAATTACGTTGAATGTGAATTGATAAAGGTACAAAATTATATTAATACTAGACATTAAAATTGTAAAATATATACAAATTTAATTTGTTCAATGTTAATTTCAAATATGAATAGAGTGCTAAACGATATTGTTAAGAATGGGTACATTCAACTGTGTTGTTGATCGAAACAACCCAAAAAATTTGAAGAAATTGGAACAGAAGATAAAGTACACAGTATTCAGATATGGAGAGGTTCTCTGCGAATTCAACATAACAAATGACTATAATGATGATGGCGTAAAGACATTTCTTAGTGAAAAAGAAAATTTTCTTGTTGAGCGGAAAAAGTGGATTATAAAATATTAACTCTATTAATTTTAATTTCAGATTGCATTCATAATACTTAATAATTCAACACAAATAAAATTAACTCTATCAATTTTAATTTCATATTGCATATTCATATACTAATTGCTATGGAAAACAAGATCAAATATTTTTGTTAACTAGATAAGTTTCGATAATTTTGTTATTTATTTTATTTATTTATTTTGATTATTTTATTTTTTATTTTTTATATTATCGATGTACCATTAATTTAAAAGAAAAGTTCTCAATTCCAATTTTACCATTTAAATTGATAACGAGAATTGTATCATAGCTATAAATCAATCATTTTACAATCATATCAGATTTTTATTAGATATATAAGATTAATAAATATTTTTAAAATAAAAACACAAATTACATAAGTATTTTTAAGTTTAATCAGCTCTTCTAAAATTAATATAGAAAAATGGACAGATGCTATTTTATAAAGAAGATATGAAATACTTTCATAATATTATTTTATTCAAAACTCAATAAAAAAACTCTCTAATAATCTATAGTATACCTAATATAGGAGTAATATTAATACATTGTACAATATAAATATTGACGGTTATATCTACAAATATTCAGTTAAAGTAAATAAGTACATCAAAAGTTAAATAAACACATTAATTAGTAGTTAAATTAGGTCCCTCTTGCTAAACAAAGAAAATTGAATTGTGAGTGACATTATTAAAAACGGATTTAAATATCTTAAAATATATCTACCTAAAAAACAAAATAAGAAGAAAAAAAAAACATCAAATTTAAAATACTAACTGTCTCTGGTTCCAGTCGAAACTACAATAACTAAAAGACCATTAACAGAATATTTAAATACGCATATAAATAGGAAAACTTACAGGTTTCGATGGTTTGGAGGAGTGATGAACTCAAAACCTGAAGGAGGGAAGGACGAGAAAAAATAAAGAAAAATGTGAGAGAAAAAAGAGTGGATTGTTGACGTACTTGAGCGTTGTAAAAAGTTTTTAAGCTCTATTGAAAGCTTCGAAGAATTTATGAACAAACAATTAATAGGACTTCAATGCAACTACAAATGAATCTAATTGGAAAAATCGCTAATAGGGATGATGTTCCCAATTTGTTATTTTGTTACTTGAAAAAAATGTTTCATTGTTTACCAGAAAAACAAAAAAACATTGACAGACTTCCTACGTCACATAATTAAGGGAGGAATGATAATAGAAATAAATTACGTTGAATGTGAATTGATAAAGGTACAAAATTATATTTATACTAGACATTAAAATTGTAAAATATCTACAAATTTAATTTGTTCAATGTTAATTTCTAATATGATCAGAGTGTTAAACGATACTGTTAAGAATGACTACATTCAACTGTGTTGTTGATCAAAACAACCCAAACAATTTGAAGAAATTGGAACGGAAGATAAAGTACATAGTAGTCAGATATGGAGAGGTTCTCTGCGAATTCAACATAACAAAGGACTATAATGATGATAGCGTAAAGACATTAGTGAAAAAAAAAATTTTCTTGTTGAGCGGAAAAAGTAGACTATAAAATATTAACTCTATTAATTTTAATTTCAGATTGTATTCATAATATTTAATAATTCAACACAAATAAGATTAACTCAATTAATTTTAATTTTACATTGCATATTCATATACTAATTGCTATGAAAAACAAGATGAAATATTTTTGTTAACTAAATAAGTTTCGATAATTTTGTTATTTATTTTATTTATTTATTTTGATTATTTTATTTTTTATTTTTTATATTACCGAAATGTTCTCAATTCCAATTTTACCACTTAAATTAATAACGAGGATTGTATCATAGCTATAAATTAATCATTTAACAATCATATAAGAAATTTATTAGATATATAAGATTAATAAATATTTTTACGACAAACACAAATTACATAAGTATTTTTAAGTTTAATCAACTCTTCTAAAATTAATATAAAAAATAGACAGATGTTATTTTATTAAAAAGATATGAAATACTTTCATAATATAATTTTATTCAATACTGAATAAAAAAAACTATCTAATAGTCTATGGTATACCTAATATGGGAGTAATATTAATACATTGTACAATATAAATATTGACGGTTATATCTACAAATATTCGGTTTAAGTAACTAAGTACATCAAAAGTTAAATAAACAGATTAATTAGTTGTTAAATTAGGTCCCTCTTGTTAAACAAAGAAAATTCAGTTGTAAGTGACATTATTAAAAACTGTTTTAAATTTCTTAAAATATATCTCTACCTAAAAGACAAAATAAGAAAAAAAAACATCAAATTTAAAATACTAACTGTCTCTGGTTCCAGTCGAAACTACAATAACTAAAAGACCATTTTCTACCTTCATCAAAAAAGGGTAAACTTAACAGAATATTTAAATACATATATAAACAGAAAAACTTACAGTTTTCGATGGTTTGGAGGAGTGATGAACTCACAAGCTGAAGAAGGGAAGGACGAGAAAAAATAAGAAAAATGTGAGAGAAAAAAAAAGTGAATTGTTTTGCTGAAATTAGGGAATGGTAAAGTGACTCTAGGAAAAACTTCCTTAATTGTGTAGAGTATTGAGCACATAGCTCCTGTACCTGCTAACAATTTTTCCTCCTGCCATGCAAACTTTGTTATATGGGTTTTGTTAAATGTATATTTTTTTTATCCCAAGGTTATATTAATGTATTAATATTGGAAAGGGTACAAATTTTATGACATGAACAAATTTAAAGGTTTAGCATCAAAATTTAATAAAAGTAAGTTTTAATGTAAAGGTGATCTTAATATAAGAATTTGAAAATCTAATAATTTTTTAAATAAAAGTTGAAAGTTGTCAACATTATTTTAAACTCAGAATTTTTTTTTTTTAAATTTTTAGTTATGGAAATTAAGTTTCATGATGTTAAATAAGTAAAATAAGTTTAATAATTATCTAAGTGATTTTATATATCAAATAAATGATAAAGACAAGTTTGTCTAGTTTTATTTTGATATATATGATGGTTTAATCTCATATGGAATAAAGTTGATTTGCTTAGTAAAGCAAGATATGAATTCTTTCATTATTAAACTGATTAATGTATTAATTGATATTCATATGATACTCTTGATCTAGATTATAAGTTTTCACTTTATCATTTTATTATGGTGATTAAACATTCATAACATGTTATTGTTATGATCTTCAAGATATGCATTATTTGCAAGAGTATATGTAAAGTTCTATACTAATATTTATTTTGGAGGAAAGTACTAAATAAGTTTTATTTCAGTTAATGGGTATGCTATGATATTTTATATTGTCGAATAAACGCTAAATAAATTTGGTGTGACAATCAGGAAGAATTTAACTATTTAAGTTAAAGTATATTAATTGTTTTCCTTTGTTTAATGTGTTTGCTTTTATAGAAAGGTCCTAATTATTTTGGTACAAAGGAAATTTATTTTGAATTATCTCAAGGTTAAGTAAGGATGCATTTCTTCAAAAAAAAAGTAAGGATGCATCTACATCTATTATGAGTTCTAATTATTGGAATAAGGGATATTATATATCAATGATGTTTGGTTATAATACCAAATGATGTAATATTTATTTGAAACTTTATTTTTAATGATAGATAGGTTTAAACCGCAGCCCATAAAGGGAGGCCCATCCCAATTAAATTTTTTTTATATGAAAAACGCGTGCATATTAAAGGGAGGCCCATCTTCATAAAACCCTAAGCTTAGCCGTTTTTCCCTCAAACCCTATGAGTTCTTCATTTTCCAGTTTTTTCCAATCTCAAAATCTAAGCTTAGCCGTTTTTCCCTCAAACCGCAGCAAACTGATTTCTCTTCTTCCTCAATTTCTCGATTTTTCCCTCAAGCCAATGAAGAATGAAGATGAAGAATTTTGTTCGTTTTGTTCGAAGGTTTTTTGTTCGAAGGTTTTTTGTTTGTGTTTTGTTCGTTTCTTCCTCAATTTCTCGATTCTTCCTCAATTTCTCGATTTTTCCCTCAAGCAAATGAAGAATGAAGATGAAGAATTTTGTTCGTTTTGTTCGAAGGTTTTTTGTTCGAAGGTTTTTTGTTCGTGTTTTGTTCGATTCTTCCTCAATTTCTCAATTCTTCCTCAATTTCTCGATTTTTCCCTAAGCTTAGCCGTTTTGTTCGAAGGTTTTTTGTTCGTGTTTGATGTTTGTAATATCTGTTTATAATTTCTGTTTGTAATTTCGAAGGTTTTTCAGATTTTTTCAGATTTCGATCTTCTTCAATCGTTTTAGATTTTTGTTTGTAATTTCGATCTGTAATTTCTGAGATTTTTTTTGTTCGTATTTGATGTTCGTTTTTTGTTCGAAGGTTTGTTCGATCTGTAATTTTGATTTAATATAATTTCGTTTTGATGTTTGATGTTCAGATTTAAGATAATTTCTTGATGTTTGATGTTGTTTGATGTCCTATTTCAGAATTCATTTTAGAATTCTGAAATTTTTTTTTATTTTGAAAAAAGACTAAAGGGCTGCGGTTTTTTGACCTGTCCGCAGCCCTTTAGTCTTTTTTGGGCTGCGTATTTTGACCGCAGCCCTTCTCTAATATTAAGGGCTGCTACAATAATGGCTTGGGTCGTAATACGCAGCCCATAAGGGCTTAAAAACCGCAGCCCTTAAGGTTTTTTCCACTAGTGTTTAAATACCTACATGTTCGTACAAATGGTTATTACATTTTGATCTTTTAAATTGATATGCTAATCTTTTGATAAAGCATGTATTTCTAAAAGAGAAAAATATAAGTTTGTTTTATTAAAGAAAAAGTTTCTAAAGAAGTTTTGATTTGTTAAAGCTTTCAAAGTAAAGGTTTTTAATATTGCATTCATATTACAAATATGAAGGTTTACTCATGATTATTTATTTTGATACTTAAGTATCATATAATTTATACTTTCTAAAAGAAAGTAGGTATTGATGTGTTCATCAAGGAATAATATTTGAATTTTAGTAATTTAATCTCCAAGTATAACATTATGTTATAGATAGATTTTCATATTATATATGAAAATTAGTGAGCATGTAATAATACTCAAGATTTATTTAAGTGGTATTATAATTAATATGATAATTGATTATTGAGTTTATTTTAACAAATTTACAGAAAATACAACAATTAAATAGTTGTATTTTCATATGGTACGTTGTATTAGGTATTTTATAAATTATGATATATTTATGTTTGAATTGTATAAGTAAAATTGACTAAGTTATGTTCCTTCTAAGAAGGGAATGGGGGAGGTAAATGTTGAATTGAATTCTAACTTGAAAGTTTAAAGACTAAGAAATTAAGTATTATATTAAACTTAAGGTCAGGTCTGAGAAGAGGGGGGGGGAAGGGGGCAACGTAACTAGGGCTTGGCACTTAGAGTGGGGAAATGGAACATAGGCACCCTTCAAGCTAAATCGTTGGAGTTGGCCACTGAACTCTCTTAATATAAGATTCAGGTGGCTTGTGTTTAGGAGACCAGGTGGAAGGGGCAAAAGGCATGTGTTTTGAAGGGTTATAAACTTTGGTATACCGGTTTGGATGGGACACGTAGTGGAGTTGGTATTCTCGTAGCTAATGAGATCTTAAAGCAAGTAGTAGAAGTAAGGAGGTGCAATGAAAGGATTATGTTAGTTAGAATTGTGGTGGGGGAAGAGGTCGTCTCGATCATTAGTGCGTATGGACCGCAAGTTGGGCTTGAAGAGCAAGTGAAACGTGAGTTTTGGGATAATTTGGGTGATCTTTTGGAAACTATCCCTATCGATGAAAAGATTTTTATAGGAAGCGACTTCAACGGTCACATAGGGAAGGAGGCTGTTAACTATAACTCTGTTCATGGCGGTTTTGGTTACGCTGTAAGGAATGAGAGTGGACAGAACCTTCTTGAGTTCGCGTTTGCCAAGGATCTAGTTATAGCAAACTCGATCTTCAGAAAGAAGGATGAGCACTTGATAACGTACAAGAGTGGTGGGCTTGCTACCCTAAAAGACTACTTTTTAGTACATAGGAGTAGTCGGAGCTCGTGCTTGGACTGTAAGGTTGTGCTTGGCACTCAGATGCCAATCCAACATAGGTTATTAGTATTGGATTTCCGCATGAGGAGGAAGATTGTCGAGAGGAAGTCTAAGGGAAAGGAAACGATCAGGTGGGGTAGTCTAAAAGGGGATAAAATCGCAACTCTATCAAGCAAGATCTTGACGTTAGGCTACCCTAATATCTCAGGCAATGCGAATCAAATGTGGGAATCTATGGCGACAAGCATTCGTATGGTGGCGAAGGAGACACTAGGGGTGTCGACAGGAGAGGAAAGGAAATATAGGGAATCGTGGTGGTGGAACGAGGAGGTGCAAGAGAAGATAAAGAACAAAAACAAGAGATTCAAGGAGCTTATTGCCTGTACGGAGGAGGAAGTTAGGGCACAAATGAAATAGTCATACAAAGAAGCAAAGCGGGAGGCGAAGAAAGCAGTCGCAAAGGCAAAGAGTCATGCCTTTGAAGCCTTCTACCAAAAGCTTGATGCCGCGGAGGGGGAGAAATATATTTACAAGTTGGCTAAAGCCAGATCTAGGCAAAGGGAGGACTTGGGGGCAGTGAAGTATATCAAAGATGAGAATGGACGGGTTCTCATTAGACAAGAGGACATCAAACTAAGATGGCATCAGTATTTCTCCCAATTACTAAATATGTCAAGGGGTCCTACACAGGAAAGTCGGCAGACTTCGGACACACAAAGAACACGAGTTTGTGGGTCTTTTGGTGACATAACCAAGGGTGAAGTAAGTGAAGCCCTCAGAAAGATGGGGAGATTTAAGGCAGTGGGACCAGATGATATCCCGATTGAGGTGTGGAGGAGCTTAGGTGTGGAGGGTATTCAATGGCTTACTAATCTCTTTAATGTTATCCTGAGATCTAGTAAGATGCCGGAGGAGTGGAGGATTAGCACAATCATCCCTTTGTTCAAGAAAAAGGGCGATGCACAGGCATGTGGGAACTATAGAGGTATCAAACTCCTAAGCCACACTATGAAACTGTGGGAAAGAGTTATTGAGAGAAGAGTTAGACGGGAGATGGTGATTAGGGAGAACCAGTTTGGTTTCATGTCGGGGAGATCAACTACTGAGGCGATTCATATTTTGAGGAGATTGATGGAAAAGTATCGGGAGTGAAAAAAGGATTTGCATCTCGTGTTCATCGACTTGGAGAAAGCATATGATAGCATACCACGAAACATCGTTTGGGATAGCCTCAAGAAAAGAGGTATTTCATCAAGATATATTGAGGTCATACAGGACATATATGCTGGAGTGTCAACCAACATTCAGACACCGGTGGGGCTAACAGAGTCTTTTAGTATTAGAGTGGGCCTACATCAGGGATCATCACTTAGTCCTTTCCTCTTTGCGGTGATTATGGATGAAATCTCAAAATCCATCTGGGAAACCGTACCATGGTGTATGCTTTTCGCCGATAATATAGTCTTGGCCGCAGAAACTAAGGAGGAGGCTAATAGTAAATTAGAAGAATGGAGGGAAGCCTTGGAGGGTAAGGGTATGCGCATAAGTCGCTCGAAGACTGAATACATGCGATGTAACTTTAGTGGGACAGAATCGAGAGGGGAGTCAGAGGTGTCCATTAGGGGTGAAGCTGTTGCATGCACGTCCAAGTTCAAATATCTGGGTTCAGTAATTCAGAACAATGGGGAGATTGAGGGTGACGTTACTAACCGTATACAGACAGGTTGGCTCAAATGGAGAGCAGCGACTGGGGTGCTTTGTGATAAACGATTTCCTAGTAGACTAAAAGGGAAATTCTACCGCGTTGCGATTAGGCCGGCTTTGTTGTACGGAACAGAGTGCTGGCCTGTAAAGAAGGCTTTCGAACAGAGAATGGAAGTAACAGAGATGCGCATGCTAAGATGGATGTGTGGTAAGACAATGATGGATAGGATTAGAAATCAGGAGTTTAGGGAGAAGTTAGGGGTTGCACCTCTCTCTGCAAAGATGCGGGAGAACAGGCTCAGATGGTTTGGGCATGTGCAGAGAAGCACCCATGGTTTGGGCATGCGGGAGAATATTAATTATTTGTATTGTTTGTTTTCTATACGATACGTGTCAATGTTTGAAATTAAGGGTCAACTTGTGTTTTTTAACGGTTTTGAGTTAATTTTGGCATTTTCGAGCGTAAAGTAGCTTAAACCTTGTTTGTTATGCATGAAACTTGGCATACAACACTATTTGGTGTATATAAATGTGTTGAAGTTTTTAGAATTGTAAATAATTGTCATATGCTTGAAATTAAGGGTCAAGTTGCGTTTTTTAACGGTTTTGAGTTAATTTTGGCATTTTCGAGCGTAAAGTAGCTTAAACCTTGTTTGTTATGCATGAAACTTGGCATACAACACTATTTGGTGTATATAAATATGTTGAAGTTGTTAGAATTGAAAATAATTGTCATAACCTTACCAAACTCCCCATGAATATAAAAAAGTTTATATTAGTCATCATCATATCTATCATCCAACTGCAAACAAAATTATACATTTACATTACATGAAAATAATAGTAGCTACGCTTCTACCAAAACTAATAAGTAATATGAAAAGATTCAATTGATGATAAAAATGATAATAATTCTTACTTGTCTTTTGATTTTGTTGTGGTTGATCTAAGACTAATGCAAGTTGAGTGAGAATTTTTTGATTTTGAGCTCTTAGTTCTTCAACTTCTTCATCTTTTTTTTCTCATTACCTCATCATTTCTTCTCATAAGCTCATCATTTTGTCTCATAACCTCATCATTTCTTTTTATAAGCTCATCATTTTTTCTCTCAATAGACAATAGGTAAGATTTAAGCCCCATAACATCACTTGAAGAACCACCACAATCACCTATCTTGTCTTTTCGTAATTGAGCTTCAATACCAAACACGTGAGATCTAGTAACCCCAAGACCATAACCAACCACACGTTTATTAGGTTTGTCTTCTTGATGCATTATCTCATTAAAAACTTCTGTCTCAATCAATTCACGTGGTTTTTTCGAATCACGTAATCGTTCATTAACCCTACTTTCGGCGATGTCCTATTACAATACAAAAATATAAATGAAATATGCAATAACAATTGTTTTAATGATAAGTGTTTCCAATTCAATACTTTAATATACTATGAGTTCTTGAGTGCTTGTACCCTCAACATAACCACCACTTTTTGTAGTGTGTGTGCGTTTCCACATTTCTAACCCGCTAGGTTCTCTTTGAATCAACTTAGCCTATATCAAAGCAACGTAATACCACAAAGAAATAAACTTAATACAATACCACAAATATACGCAATACCACAAATATACGCAATACCACTTTTTTAATTTGGTAAATTCAAATGCAATTCTATTCATACTTACAAATTCAATTTTCCATTGAGCATAACTCTTTGACCCTGTGGTATGTACTTGAGTATGCATTTCTCGAGCTCTTTTTCCCAGTGTTGATAGTTTCTATCAATATTAAATTATTAGTTTCCAACTTGGTAAAAATAAAACTTAAATTTATAATAAATTTATTATAATACACTATTTACAAATACCTTGAACTTTTCTGAAGTCCAATAAGAAACCAAGCTAACCCACTGCTCTTTTATCACATTTTTAGGCATATTCTCAATAATCTTCTCTTTTGACACATTAGGCTGATAATAGCGTTTTTAAAGCTCCCACTTGTATTGCTTCCACTTCATATTTATATGTGACAATACCATCCGATGAATCTCTTTCGTATCCAGTAACACAAATTTATCCTATATATATATATATATATATATATATATATATATATATATATATATATATATATATATATATATATATATATATATATATATATATATATATATATATATATATATATATATATATATATATATATATATATATATATATATATATGGTGAGAATCTTTTATATCAAATAAGCATATAGTAAGAGTGTTCGTACAAGCCAATGCTATCAACAATCTTCCTTCGGGATCGGCCTCATCGATATTTGGTACCTACGTACAACATATTGATTAAGTGAATGAATTAATAAAAAATATAATCTGGAAATTAAAAGTTGATAAAATTTGTTAATTAATAACCTGCAACTTTAACCAATCTGGGAATTCCTCCAACTTCCATTTTAGCAACAAATCATTAGTAACAACAATTCTATGATTTTCCCTTTGCTTTTGAGATAAGAATTCTCTACTATTAAATAAAAATAATACTACCTCTGTTAAATGTTATCTGCAACTTTTGCCATTTTTGTCCGCTCAAGGTTATTTGCAACTTACTTTTTTCTTTCCTTTTTTAGTAAAAAATAACCAATCTAATTACCTATCACATCATTTTCTCTCTCTTTTAATCACCTATCCCATCATTTTCTCTCTTCTTCTTTTTCCTAAATTACATATCCCTACTTTCTCTCTCCTTCTTTCTCTTACTTACCTATCCCTACTTCCATCATTTTCTCTCTCCTTCTTTCCCTTAATTACCTATACCTACTTCCTCTAATTAAGTCTTACAAAAAAATGCATTGGCAACCGCAAAGTGTACCGCGGTTGCACAAAACATTTAACGGAGGTAGTATAAGTGTTACCATAATTCTAAATAGTTGAAATGGCACTAGTGGAAAAAAAGTTATTGGCTGCTGCTTATTGGCTGCGGTTGTTAGTAAAACGCAGCCCATATGAAGAATAAAAAAGTTGGAAAAAAGAAAAGTACTAAGGGGCTGCGGTTTTAGGCTTTGACCGCAGCCCTTAACCCCTTAAAAAATTAATCAAAAATAAAAATACTAAAGGGGCTGCGGTTTTATGGATGTCCGCAGCCCTTAATTAATCCCAATTTATTACAGAAAAAAAAAAATCAAAGCAAAGGGGCTGCGGACAGACAAGAAAACCGCAGCCCTTAATTAATCAAAAAAATACAGAAAAATTTCAAAGCCAAGGGGCTACGGACAGACGTGGAAACCGCAGCCCTTAACCCCTCTAAAAAAATAAAATTAAAACCGCCTTTTTTAATCTAACGTTCACTTTGTTACTGACTCCTTGCCTTCTTCTTGCTGCTGTAGTCTTCTTGCTGCTGTAGTGTTCGAAAATTCTTGCCTTCTTCTCTTCGAAAATTCTTGCTTTCTCTTCGAAAATTCTTGCTTTCTCTTCGAAAATTCTTGCTGCTGTCTTCGAAAGTTCCAAACCCACGAAAATTCTTCTTCTTGTTCTTGTTTTCTCTTCTTGTTCTTTGCTTCTTCACACGAAAACCCACGAAAATAATTGTGGTTTATTTGTTCGAAAATAATTGGTTCTTCTTGTTCTTCATTAGTTCGAAAATAATTGCTTCTTCAAGCTCTAACCCACATGAAATTAGGGCTTCATTGGTTCTTGTTCATCTTCAAGGTATAATTTTGGTTTATTTGGTTTTATAATTTTTTGTTGTTTTCTTTTGTTTAAATTAATCAATTTCTTCTTGCTCTTATGTTTCATTGTTTGGTATTGTTAGTTTGTTAAATTACTAATTCTCCTTGCCATTTATTGTTAGTTTGTTAATCAATTTTTTCTTGCTCTTATGTTTCATTGTTTTGGTTTATGTTTCATTGTTTGGTATTGTTAGTTTGTTAAATTACTAATTCTTAATGAATTTGATAACACAATGAATTCTTCTATGATTGGAAAATCAAGCTTGTTATGTGAGGAACTAGAAAGGACCGGTAAATGTTATGTTTGGGCTAGTTATTTGGTTATTTCTTTCATACTAGTAGTCTTCAAAAGATTAAAAGGTTTGGAAGGAAATTTAGTCTATGAAGTTAGTAATAGAATTGTATTAATATTAGTACTTGTTATAATAAGAATCTTGTTGAAAATGTCGTATGCTTAATTTTGTTTTCTTGTTTAATTGTAGGTCACATTCTTATTATTCATCTAGATACACAAGGTAATTTCTTTTATTATTTAAAATTTTCATTGTTGAATTGTACATTTGAATTGTTAGTCATTGTTGAATTGTTGAAATGTATTATTGGACATTGTTGTTGAGTTTATTTAAAATGTATGATTTTTGTTTATTATTTAAAAGTTGAATTGTTGTTGATTTTTGTTTATTATTTATAAATATGAGTTTATTTGAATTGTTATTCATTGTTGAATTGTTGTTGAATTGTAATACATTTGAATTGTACATTTAAACTTTAGTTTGAAACTTTAATAATTTGATTTGGTTGATGTTATATAATTTAATTTGGTTTTATATGTATGTAGTTTAATTATGTATGTAGTTTACTTATGTATGAATAATCACAATAGTTTACTTATGTACTTAATTAGTTTGTTAATTAATTAAAATATACATAGTTTTTGAACAATTTAAATAATAAGAAGGTTAAATATGGTAAATTTGGGTTATCTAAGGTTAAATATATATATAGTTATGTATGTAATGTGTATTAATTTTGTTTTGAATTAAATAATCACACTTAGGATGACAAAAGATCGTTCTTGGATGTATGGAAGCATTGAATCGTCGGAATTTATTGATGGCGTGTTAGAATTTTGTAGTGTTGCGGTTGAACATCAAATTAGGACGGGGGCAGTTGGTTTTTATTGCCCATGTGTCAATTGTGGCAATGTATCAAAGGTAGATAGTGTTTATATGCTTAGGGAGCACATACTCCGACGTGGGTTTAGGCCTCAATATCATGTTTGGGTTTGGCATGGTGAGGAGGGAGTTTACAAGGAAAATAGGGTTGTTGAGGATGTCAATAATGTGGCCGATGTTAATGAGGATGTAGTGGATGAAGAGAATGTTGATGAGGATGTGGATGGTGTTGATGAGATGATGGAGGGAGTCGAGGATGAGTTAGGAAAACGTCCTCGTGTCTTTGACTTGTTGACAGAGGCTTCTCAAAAGCCTTTGTATCCTGGATGTACAAAGTTCACCAAGCTTACAGCAGTTTTGACGATTTTCAACATTAAGTCAAAGTTCAATTGGAGTGACACTAGTTTCACAATGTTATTAGAAGCGTTAGGTGAGATGCTTCCCGAGGGAAATGAACTTCCAAAGTCGACATACTATGCCAAAAAGCTAATGTGTCCTTTCGGGTTAGAGTACCAGAAGATTCATGCGTGTCCGAATGATTGTGTATTGTATCGGAATGAAAATGAGAACTTAGAAGAGTGTCCTAGGTGTGGGTTATCGCGTTACAAGCGTAAAGGGGCTCGAGATGCTAAAGGGCCCCCGGCTAAGGTATTGTGGTATCTTCCAATAATACCAAGATTCAAGCGCTTGTTTTCTATAAAGAAAGATGCGTTAAATTTGAGGTGGCATGCAAATAGGGTGAAGAAAGATCACTTGGTCACACATCCATCCGATTCTCCGGAGTGGAAGAGTATTGATAGGTTGCACAAGACTTTTGGGGATGAAGTTCGTAATTTAAGGCTCGGACTGTGCACGGATGGAATGAACCCATTTGGCAATCTTAGTTCTCAACATAGTACTTGGCCGGTACTTTTAGTTATTTATAATTTGCCACCTTGGTTGTGTATGAAGCGTAAGTACATTATGCTTTCGCTTCTTATCTCGGGTCCTAAGCAACCTGGTAACGACATAGATGTATATCTTGCACCTCTTGTTGAGGATTTGAGAAAGATGTGGGATGAAGGAGTTTCCGTGTATGATGCATATGCTAATGAGGAGTTCACCTTGCGTGCAATGCTTTTATGCACCGTTAACGATTTTCCGGCTTATGGAAACTTATCAGGGTATAAGAACAAAGGGAAGAAAGCGTGCCCAATATGTATCGATGACATGGAATCCACGTGAATTCCTAAGTGCAAACATGTATTCATGAATCATCGAAAGTTCCTCCCACGAGATCACCAATACCGTAAGAAGAAGAAGATGTTCAACGGGGAGGTTGAGGACCGTGTAGCTCGTCGACCGTTGTCCGGTTATGAGGTTTACGAACAAGTTAAGGGGGTTGAAACTGTATTTGGTAAAACAGGGCAAGTGCAAGGGGGTGAAGATCGACTGTGGAAAAAAGAATCAATCTTTTGGACGCTTCCATATTGGAAAGATCTACAGGTTAGGCATTGTCTTGACGTTATGCATATAGAGAAAAATGTATGCGATGCCATACTCGGGACTCACATGAACATTCCGGGTAAGACAAAGGATAATAAGGCCGTGCGAGATTACTTTGAATGTAAGGGTATTCGTCCGGAGTTGTGGGCACAGGTTAAGGGGAGTAAGAAAAGAGAAAGAACTGATGAAGTTGGTGGTAGTAGCAAGGGAAAGGTCGGTAAGAAGAAGATGAGTAGTGAAAAAGTTTATTTGCCTCCAGCTTGCTACACATTGTCCAAAGCAGAGAAGCGGGCCTTTTGTGAGTCTTTGTATGGCATTAAGGTTCCCTCTGGGTACTCATCTAACATGAAGAGATTTGTGACCCTTAATGGTGAATTGAAGTTAGCAAGCATGAAATCTCACGATTGCCATGTAATGATGCAAGTGTTCTTACCGATCGCACTACGTGGAATATTGCCAAAACATGTGAGATATGCTATTACCGAGCTATGTTCGTTCTTCAACACTATTTGTAGTAAAGTTCTTGATCCCTTTAAACTTGATGCTCTTCAACTCGACGTGATTGTAACTTTATGCAAGTTTGAGATGTATTTTCCACCTTCTTTCTTTGACATAATGGTTCATCTTATTGTTCATCTTGTTCGTGAAATCAAGCTTTTAGGTCCAGTTTTTCTAAGGTGGTGCTATCCTTTTGAGAGACACATGGGTGTGTTACAAAACAAAGTGAGGAATCCAGCACAACCAGAGGGGAGTATGATTCAAGGCACTGTAAGCGATGAGATTGGTAATTTTATAGCCGAGTATATGGCTATGGCAAAGCCTATTGGACTACCCACCTCTCGACATGAAGGAAGACTTGAGGGAAAAGGAACAATTGGATCTAAAACAATCACACCTTCTCGGGATAGTCTGTTACAAGCACACCTGTATGTGTTGCATTATATTTCAGAAGTTCATCCTTTTTTGAATGAGCATTTTGATATATTGCGCGCAAAATATCCGTCTAGAGGTGACAGGGCATTGATGTAGTTGCATAACAAGACGTTTGTTGATTGGTTTCATAATCGAGTAATATGTGAAGAACTACAGGGTGTATCTGAAACTGTTAAGTGGTTAGCTTTTGGTCCTCGTGATGATGTCAACAAATATGAGGGTTACGATGTCAATGGGTTTACATTTTGGACTGAGAGTCAAGATAAGAAGTCATCGTATCTGCAGAATAGTGGGGTTTCTATTTTGTCGTCATCTACATTTTACGCGAGTGCCAAGGATCAATCGCCGGTTGATGCTAAATCGATATACTACGGGCGGGTACATGAAATATGGGAGCTTGACTATTGTACTTTCACTATGGGTCTTTTCAAATGCAAGTGGGTGGATAATAATCGACGATGCGTTAAAAATGACGACCCTTGTGGATTCACTCTTGTAGACTTGGATCGCTTGCGTGATGGTAAGGAGCCATTCATACTAGCCACACAAGCCAATCAAGTATTTTACATTGAAGACCCTTCTAATAAACAATGGTCTATTGTTATCCCGGGAAAAAGAAGTATCCTTGGTATAGGTGATGTTGAGGATGAGGAAGAATATAATGCTTTTGAAGGTATACATTTGAATTAAGTGATTCACAAGGTATACATTTGAATTAAGTGATGATGATGATGTTGGTTATATGCGTGTAGATCACACGGAAGGTATACATTTGAATTAAGTGATTCACAAGGTATGAATTATTTAAGGTTTTGAATGAATTTTGGCATTTTCGGGCGTAAAGTAGCTTAAACGTTGTTTGTTATGAATGAAACTTGGCACACACCACTATTTGGTATATATAAATGTGTTGAAGTTGTTAGAATTGATAATAGTTGTCATATGCTTGAAATTAAGGGTCAAGTTGCGTTTTTTAACGGTTTTGAATGAATTTTGTCATTTTCGGGCGTAAAGTAGCTTAAACGTTGTTTGTTATGAATGAAACTTGGCACACACCACTATTTGGTATATATAAATGTGTTGAAGTTGTTAGAATTGATAATTGGTTTCATATGCTTGAAATTAAGGGTCAAGTTGCGTTTTTTAACGATTTTGAATGAATTTTGTCATTTTCGGGCGTAAAGTAGCTTAAACGTTGTTTGTTATGAATGAAACTTGGCACACACCACTATTTGGTATATATAAATGTGTTGAAGTTGTTAGAATTGATAATAGGTGTCATATGCTTGAAATTAAGGGTCAAGTTGCGTTTTTTAACGGTTTTGAATGAATTTTGTCATTTTCGGGCGTAAAGTAGCTTAAACGTTGTTTGTTATGAATGAAACTTGGCACACAACACTATTTGATGTATATAATTGTGTTGATGATTTTAGAATTGAAAATAATTGTCATATGCTTGAAATTAAGGGTCAAGTTGCTTTTTTTAACGGTTTTTTTTAACGATTTTTGTCACTTTCTAATGTAATTCTATTTTCCACTCTTTCAGGTACTTGATCTACAATGCATCTTTTTAGAGATGACATCGTGCCCGAGATTGCGACTGTGGATGACGATGTCCATAGTGAGTCGGATAAGGACTACGATCCGACGAAGGAGAAGGACATAGATGATGGTGATCATGCCGTTGAGGAAGACGACCCATTTGTTAGACACGAGCAATTGGCTCATGATGCTCCTCCTATTGATGAGACGGCTTCTACTCAAACAGCGACAACTTCAAAGAAACGAAAAGGGCGAGGTCCTACGAAAAACCTCAAAGTCAAAGAGCCCATGTACCTCGAATACAATGCCTTGGGTCAACCGTGTGGAAAGTGGCGTAAGGAATATGGAAAACAAGTGGGTTTATGTGTTCGGAAGATTTCCATATTACACGCCTGACACGAGGTTCCAGAGGGCTTGAAGAAGTCATTTTGGGATGATACGATGGTAATAATTTACTTTATTAATTTACTTTAGTCTTTTATTAATTTACTTTAGTCTTTTATTAATTTACTTTTATTTTAAAATTAATTGAATTGACATTAATTATTAATTATATTTTCCTTTTGTAGAATCTTTTCCACATCGAGCACGACGAAGAAAAGAAGAGTATTTTTCTTTCAGCTGTTGCTGAAAGATTAAGAGACTTCAAGGCGAAGCTCGTAGGTGGTTGGATTACCAAGAAGCGTCACCGTTTGACCAAGAAGGTCAAAACGGGAATTAAAGATGGAGAACAAGCTCCCTCCAAAATGCCGTATGAGATATGGCCACACATATCTAAAAATGAGTGGGAGGCATTTGTTGCTAGGAAAACAACTCTTAATGAAGTTGTAAGTATTATAGCTTTTCATTTTTATTTACTTCTTTTGATTTAATTATTAAACTAATAATATATGACATTTGACTTATTATGTTGATTAATTAGGAAAAACGTGGTAAAGCTTCCGAGTCGGCAAAGAAAAGGAAGTTTTACCATCACATGGGGTCAAGAACTTATGATGAGGCCCGTAAAGAGTGGGTGGATGCGGGATTGTACCCCAAACAGAGCTCAGCCGCGAGCTCATCTACGACTACCCCATCCGTGAGTACTCCAGCGGGAGATCGGGTGCTAGATTGGTATTGCGGGCTTCATGCTCGAGATGAAAGTGGTAAATTTACCATTCCCGATCCTGGAACGAAGAAGATCGCGGATGCTGTGGTGAGTTTTCATATCATTTAGCCTTATATTCTTGATTTGTTATGTGTTTAAACTAATTGATCGTTTTTATTTGAACAGATGGGCTGGAAGGAAAAAGAGGCTACGGGGGAGTTCACCCCAAAAGGCAATGTTGATGCATTGCATATGGTCTTAGGGAAAGACCATCAGGGGCGGGTAGTCGGCAAAGGAGGCGTCCGCGTGGGCGTGAAGAAAGCATTTGGCAAAGAGTTCGCTACTCCTCGATCCAGAACGATGCCATCGCTTGAGGAAGTAGAGAAACAAATCGAGGAGAAAATCACAGCCAAAGTCACCGCAAAAGTGACTAAGGACGTCTTCGACAAGATGGCATCGCTATTGCAGAAGTTAGGAGCTACCCATGATGACTTGGCCAATTTGATTGCCGAGGACCAACAAAGTCAACATGGGGATCCTAAGGCTTTGGTGGAGCTATCGCCCGAGCCCCTTACCCCCGTAGCACACCAGCCCATTACCCGTAGCACACCCGAGCCTCACATTCCAACGCCGGAGACCATGAACTCCGTTACTCAGGTTTCGGAAACAACACCTGATGAGCCAGTGATAAAGGTACATTTAATTTTTAAATATACAAGCGCGTATTTATTTAAATTTCAACGTGTTTTGATAATTTATCATGATGTTAATTATACTAAACGAAAAAATTTTTAGGAGGCGACTCCTTGCTCTCTTTTGTTGCCTCAGTTAGGCGTTGCTCGTGGTGGCGACTTAACTGAGGTTGCATTCGGTGAGGCGCAGCCAAACCAAGTGGGCCAAACAGTGCATTCAATGCCTGTTACACGTGGCCACATTAGTGTGACGGTACAAACTATCGTTAAGGGGTTCGACGATTTCTCACTTCCGGTTCCAATGCCAGAATGGAACCTTGAGACTTTATCGAACGCCCAAGGTAGTTTCGTCACATGGCCATATGCTTGGGTCCGACTCACGGCGAAGGTAATATATCTTTAGTATTATTTTATTTGTTTTTATTATTTTAATTGCGTGAGTAATTAAACTAATTTAATTGTATGAAATGAAATAGGAAAAGAGCTCAAAGGGCTCTAAAAGAGAGATCGGTTCCTCATCATCGGTGACAATCACTCCAATCTTGAGTGATGAGGAGCTTAAAGATCTCTCATCAGATTCTCTATGGCTGCACAAGGGTGCATCTCGCATGAGTGAGGAGGACCCACTTCTTCTACCCCTAGGCACGGACCAATTTCACACTGTCGAAGATGCTTTCGTCATTATTGGTCCTAGTGACATTGGACAATTTTTGCGAGGGGAGATGTTGAATGTCGCCCTTATTCATGTCTACATGCTGTATGTGATTTCTTATCTTACAATTTAGGTTTTATTGTTTAATTGTTTTAATAATCGAATGACTGACAAAATTTCTTATTCGTGAGTTTAGTGGGATGTACGAGGAGTTGAATAGCCTCGAACCTCCAATAACATTTGGATGGTTTGATCCTGAGTCTATTAGGGGTGAAAAGAGTGATACTGATCCAGATGACGTCAAAGCATACGTTGAACGTGCTTTGAAACATTCATTTGAATCTAAACACTCATTCATTCTGGCCCCGTACTATGAAAGGTGATTAGTTTTATTATTTAATTAAATTGAACTTAAATTTTGATTTTACTTACGTTCACATATTCTCTATCTTGATGATTTAAAATCGTGGTTTTTGTAGTGTGCATTGGATGCTTTTGGTTATATGTCCGATGACCAATATGGTGCACGTTTTCGACTCACTAAGTCGTGGACATCCCGTGCCTCGCAACATGAAATTTAAAGCTTTGTTGAATGCGTAAGTTTATAAATTGTCAATTAATTTCATTTAAGTGTTATATATATATATTATTGTCAATTAATTTCAACTAATTTCTTTACTCTTGTGTCTCAGGGTTATGAAGAAAATGCGTGGTGAAATGGGATGTGCTACAAGAGCCACTAACCCGAAATGGAGAGCAGTAAAGGTATATATAACACTATTTAGTATATATTATTGTCTTTTAACGGTTTTGAATGAATTTTGGCATTTTCGGGCGTAAAGTAGCTTAAACGTTGTTTGTTATGAATGAAACTTGGCACACACCACTATTTGGTATATATAAATGTGTTGAAGTTGTTAGAATTGATAATAGTTGTCATATGCTTGAAATTAAGGGTCAAGTTGCGTTTTTTAACGGTTTTGAATGAATTTTTTCATTTTCGGGCTTAAAGTAGCTTAAACGTTGTTTGTTATGATGAAACTTGGCACACACCACTATTTGGTATATATAAATGTGTTGAAGTTGTTAGAATTGATAATTGGTTTCATATGCTTGAAATTAAGGGTCAAGTTGCGTTTTTTAACGGTTTTGAATGAATTTTGTCATTTTCGGGCGTAAAGTAGCTTAAACGTTGTTTGTTATGAATGAAACTTGGCACACACCACTATTTGGTATATATAAATGTGTTGAAGTTGTTATAATTGATAATAGTTGTCATATGCTTGAAATTAAGGGTCAAGTTGCGTTTTTTAACGGTTTTGAATAAATTTTGTCATTTTCGGGCGTAAAGTAGCTTAAACGTTGTTTGTTATGAATGAAACTTGGCACACACCACTATTTGGTATATATAAATGTGTTGAAGTTGTTAGAATTGATAATTGGTTTCATATGCTTGAAATTAAGGGTCAAGTTGCGTTTTTTAACGGTTTTGAATGAATTTTGTCATTTTCGGGCGTAAAGTAGCTTAAATGTTGATTGTTATGAATGAAACTTGGCACACACCACAATTTGGTATATATAAATGTGTTGAAGTTGTTAGAATTGATAATAGTTGTCATATGCTTGAAATTAAGGGTCAAGTTGCGTTTTTTAACGGTTTTGAATGAATTTTGTCATTTTCGGGCGTAAAGTAGCTTAAACGTTGTTTGTTATGAATGAAACTTGGCACACACCACTATTTGGTATATATAAATGTGTTGAAGTTGTTAGAATTGATAATAGTTGTCATATGCTTGAAATTAAGGGTCAAGTTGCGTTTTTTAACGGTTTTGAATGAATTTTGTCATTTTCGGGCGTAAAGTAGCTTAAACGTTGTTTGTTATGAATGAAACTTGGCACACACCACTATTTGGTATATATAAATGTGTTGAAGTTGTTAGAATTTATAATTGGTTTCATATGCTTGAAATTAAGGGTCAAGTTGCGTTTTTTAACAATTTTGAATGAATTTTGTCATTTTCGGGCGTAAAGTAGCTTAAACGTTGTTTGTTATGAATGAAACTTGGCACACACCACTATTTGGTATATATAAATGTGTTGAAGTTGTTAGAATTGATAATAGTTGTGATATGCTTGAAATTAAGGGTCAAGTTGCGTTTTTTAACGGTTTTGAATGAATTTTGGCATTTTCGAGCGTAAAGTAACTTAAACCTTGTTTGTTATGCATGAAACTTGGCACACAATACTATTTGGTGTATATAAATGTGTTGAAGTTGTTAGAATTGGAAATAATTGTCATATGCTTGAAATTAAGGGTCAAGTTGCGTTTTTTAACGGTTTTAATGAATTTTTGCATTTTCGAGCGTAAAGTAGCTTAAACCTTGTTTGTTATGCATGAAACTTGGCACACAACACTATTTGGTGTATATAAATGTGTTGAAGTTGTTAGAATTGATAATAGTTGTCATATGCTTGAAATTAAGTGTTAAGTTGCGTTTTTTAACGGTTTTGAATGAATTTTGGCATTTTCGAGCGTAAAGTAGCTTAAACCTTGTTTGTTATGCATGAAACTTGGCACACAATACTATTTGGTGTATATAAATGTGTTGAAGTTGTTAGAATTGGAAATAATTGTCATATGCTTGAAATTAAGGGTCAAGTTGCGTTTTTTAACGGTTTTAATGAATTTTTGCATTTTCGAGCGTAAAGTAGCTTAAACCTTGTTTGTTATGCATGAAACTTGGCACACAACACTATTTGGTGTATATAAATGTGTTGAAGTTGTTAGAATTGATAATAGTTGTCATATGCTTGAAATTAAGTGTTAAGTTGCGTTTTTAACGGTTTTGAACCTTTTGTAATTTGGCACTAATATATAATATTTTTTTTTCTTAGTGTTTTCAACAAAAAAATTCCATTCATTGCGGCTACTACGTTATTAAATTTATGGATGATCTCATCGAAGCCGTCAAGAATGTCGGGGTACAAAATATTGATTCCGTAAGTATTTTATTTAATTAGTTATTATATATGTTTTTTAAATTATTTATTTATAAATTAAATTAATTATATTATATAATGTACGACTAACTTTTTAATAATAATTGATTTTAATTCGTAGATTATTGACTCTCCAAGAGAAACACGCGAATTGACGGCTATTGAACTACGCAAAGTCAAAGACAAAGTCGCGGTGTTTATATCTAATTTATTAAGTTGGTAGCTAGAATATTATGTATCGTGTAGAGTTACTTTAATTCATGTATTGTGTTTATTTCTAATTAATTATATACGGTGTAATGTTAATACTTATGTATATATATATATATATATATATTATAATTGAGTGATATTTTGGCATTTATTCGACGGTTGATTATTGTGAAATATTTATTATTTTATAATTATGCTAATAATTATTATTTATTATACAAATATAACGAAAACAAAAAAAATTAAAAAAAAAATGTAAAAGGGGCTGCGGGTTTTATATACCTGTCCGTAGCCCTTGTGGTAAATTGAGACACCCTTATTCATAAGGGGCTGCGGTTTTTAACTACATGTCCGCAGCCCTTTTGCTTTCTTGCACACAGCCCATATGCACTTAAGGGCGGCTGTTTTGTCCATGTCCGCAGCCTTTACCTTATTTTGGGCTGCGTATTTTGACCGCAGCCCTTTAATATTATTTGTTGCTGCTACAA